>QEPC01010648.1:1671922-1707780 GCA_003113815.1 Sphenodon punctatus | reverse complement strand
AACTTTAACATTATAAGCTTTGATTTAACTTAGTGAATTTTACTGAACTTTAATTATTTGCAAAATCTGTTTATTTCTTCATCCACCAGCACCTTTTGGGGGCAGCCAAGAGCCCTCTCTTGGGGAGGGGGGGCATTTTCCTCCTCTTACGGATCCACCAGTGGAGGTTATAGAGAAGTGTTCAGGAATAGCATGTGCACATGGCTGGTGGAGGAGAAGGCGTGATTGGACCAGGGCAGGTTAACACAGCTCAGGTGCTTTGCATGGGGGATTAGGGTGCTAGGGCAATCAGGGCAGGCAGAGAATAATAATTCTTCTGCCCCAGAATAATTATTCTTTGAATTTACTGCCTTTAAAAAAAAAAAAAAGGTTTTCTTTAGCCTACAGGTTTCCTGAAATGCTCATAGATGACTGTAGCATTCTTCCCTTTACCAGTCCTTCTGACTACTTTAAAGGGTAGGGGTGGGGCTATGGCTCAGGTTCAAGTGATAGGAGCATATGCTTTGCATGTGTAAGGTCCCAGGTTCAATCTCCGGCATCTGCAATTCAGGATCTCTAGTAGCACCCTGTGGTGGCCTGTATTGGAGATCTTGGAGGGGTCTCAATTAGACCCTAGAAGAGGTGAATTTGGAGCCAAATTTGAAAAACCTCTGCTACCGTGTCAGGTTGTGACAATACTGAGCTAAGATGGACCACTGGTCTGACTCAGTTAGGCAGCTCCTTATATATCCTTACTGTGTCTCTCCCCCAAACAACTGTCCCACCATGTTGCCTTTTCCTCCCCTGCCAACCAGGGCTGGCGCTACAATAAAAGCAACACAGGCAACTGTCTAAGGCAACAAACGGAAGAGGGCAACTCTCCCGTCCCCAGTCCAGCTGCAGGCAGCTGCTGGCTGTGGAGGGGTCTTCAGAAAGCAGGGGAACACTTTAATGAGGAGTGGTATTGCTGCGCTGCAGCTGAGCCCCAGCGAGAGCAGCTTGACCTTCACCAAGGTGCTGCAGTCCAACACCTCCGAGCTGCCTGGGGCACCCTACCTAAGCCCCTGCAGTGCCTTCCCCTTCTTCTCAAGCCACACATCCGTGCTGCTGTCCAGCTGCCATGAATGCCTGGTCCCCAGCGAGGTGGGTGAGCTGGGGTGGCACTTGGCCAGCTGGGCACATCCAGGGATGGTGCTTGCTGAAGCTTCTTCTCAGGCTGGCCATGATGGAGGGGGAGAGTCTGGTTCAGCTCCAACTCAGCTGTTGCAGTAAACTCTGGTAGGCTCACCTTGGGTAGCTTGCACACCCTGCCATGGTGCCTTTTCCTACCTTCCCAACCAACCAACCCACTGTTCACAATGGTGCCTTTCCTGTTGCTCCCCAGCGCTGTCCTGAACCCTTGAGAACAGTGTTGAGAAAAATAAAACACATATTTGGAAAGCAACAAATGGAAGCCTTCACTATGTAGCTGAGTAGACGCAGGCTCCCTCTGCAGGCGCACGAACAAGTCACTCCAGAGAAGGAGATGTGACAGCGCATGCCTGAATTTTGGTATATGTTGGCCTTTTAAGGTGCCAACAATGGCACGACCAGAGAGAGGGTCAGGAAGCCATCAGTCCTCTAAATTCTCTAGGCTTTTTGCCCATGACTCTATGGTGTTGGTGGGCCTGTATAGGTGTAGGCTACACACAACCGGATACATGGGATGCTGACACACGTGTGCGAGTTAGTTCCGAGGCGAGACCCCACTGAGTGGGGCTCTGTGTCTGGTGGGTGCAGAAACCTAGTAGATGGGCAGGTGGCCACCCACCTGGTGTTGGCTATCAGCTTGTCTGTTAACACCCAAAGTGCCCCAACACCGTCTTCCTGCAAACTCAGCTATCCCTGTCCCTTATTCCTCTCCAGACCAACAAGCCTCCTCCCTTCCCCCAGGCCAACTATAGCATGGATGCCCAGTGGCCGTCCCCACTCCGTGCCAGCTCGCTCTGGGATCGGTCGGGCCCCAGATCCCAGCTTGTTCTTCCCCTCCGAGACTCTCTGTCTGGGGCTGCACGAGGCAGGTAAAGGAGCTGCTCAGTGCCCGCCGCCGGGGTGAGGGGAGCACGCTGCTTTTTTTCTCTCGCTAGACGCTGCACAGCGCGGGGCTGCCTGAGTGCATGGGCGGGCGGACGCCTGCAGGAGCCAGCGGGTGATGCGAGCTGGGGAGCAGGGCGGGGCCCGGCGGGCGGGCAGGCAGGGTGCAAGGCGCAGGCACGGACAATAGGGCTAGTTTGCAAGTGACGCTGCGGTAAGTAGTCAGTTCGGTGAGTCTGGTTTGGCTGGACAGAGCCGCCGCCGGGTTACTAATGCCGCTGTCTCTCTGGGTGTCTGTAGGGCAGCTGTCGCTTCCACTCCAGACAGGGGGAGAGCCGAGCCGAGCCAAGCCAAGGTAAGGGACAGCTGGAGACTTGGGGACCGGAGATGCCCCGGGCTTGCCAGGAGCGGGGCTTTGCTGGCCCTGGATGCACTGAGGCTACTTATCGAGAAATCTTGGGGGGTACATTAGCCGGGCCCGGGGGTGAAGGGGATCGGCGTGCGGGGCTATTTCCTGGTGTGTCGCCGCGCTCAGTTTCGGTAGCTGAAAAGCGGGGGGAGGAGGGGAGAAAAAACACCGATACTAGTTTCTGCGTGGGACGGACTGACACACAAACAACATACACAGGGTAGCCTCTGCCGGAGTCGTACTGCAGTACTCCCCTGTCCCCCAAAGGCTCATGCTGGTTCTTGTAGCTCCCCCTTACCTTGTGATTTTTAGCAGGGCGTATATAGTACACTTTGCAACACCTCAACCAGCAGGTTTTTGTTTGTTCGGGATGGTAAAGAGAGTGACAAGTCTAGCAAGTTCCCTATTATTAATACTTCTTATAGTGAACCCTTATCAACTTAAAAGAAAATAAAAAATCTTTATCTTTAAAGAGAAGAGTAGAACTCACAAAACCAAATTCTTTGGAAAGTGACAATAGTTAAAAACCTTCGGCCTGCCATTATAATCCAAAACAGGTTGATTTTTTTCTTATTATTTAAAAGGGGGAAAACAGCTCCCTTGACTTATCACACTGCCATTAGGAACAGATGCCTTTCACATCTTTTGCCTCTTGTGCTATCACATTATTAATTTAAATCAAACAGACCCATGGAGAAAACCTGGGCTGAAAAAGCCATAGTAGTGAGTTCTTTATTAACGGCATAACTACATGGTTATTGCCAACCTAAAATAACATTTATACAAACAAGGACTTAAATTCTTACAAAAAATGATAACAAACCATACAGGTAATAACAGATAATGTTACTGAGTAAGTTTCAAGGTGGTCTGCTAAGAGCATAGTCTAGAACTCTTCTGAGCAGTAATGTGCATCAGAAAAATTAGATATGTGTTTGGCATGAAGCCAGATTAGGTTTGGGGTGGAGGCCAAGATGGGGTGCTTTACTGTGGGCTGTGTAACGACAACAGTTTTTCTTCAATTGCTAGCTTTCAAGTGAGATTTTAAAGGCACGAGAATCCTGTACCCTTTAAAAAATGTTTTTGTTATATGAACAGTACCGTTTTTGCACTCTACTAGTATAGACTAGATGTATTCTGAACATGTTTGCAGTCAGGAACGTGTTTGCTTTCGCTATCAGCAAACCAGGAAATAAAAATGATTTTGTGAATCTGAAGTCAGACTAAAGACGAGCCAAATTTGTAGGTGGTAAGAGTTGTTACTGGAAGTTTATACATTTTATGCAATAGTTTTACCTTCTTTCTTACGCATCCCTAATTTATATAAATGCTTAAATTTCCTAAGTGATAAAGTTACTTGTGACAGGCTCCTGGAGGTACTACTAGAGTAAACAAATCCATGTAATTCTATAAACTGTTAATTCCTATTATAAAGAACACCAATCATAATTAATTTTTTTCTTTAACTTATATAGCCCTTTAAGCAAAATCAGCATGGAGGGGGGAAAGTTCATCTAGAGGTTAGAAAATATCTAGTCGTAGGTGAAGCGTGGGGTAAAAATCAAATAAGCCAGTAAATTAATTATCAGAAGGTACCATTGCACAGCTGTGGAGAAGACCACCAACAGATAGATCCATGGGCATTAACATTAACATGTAAATGCAAGATTGGACCTGAAAGGTGCTTTTCTAAATCTGATCAGACTGTATTTCTCATCTTAGAAATACATACAGGGCAAAAACTACATTGTCTCTATATCCTGATGTGTAACAAGGTGGTTTGGAAAATCTTACATGAAGCTTAAGAATTTTCAGATAAATTTATTACATATGTGTGTCTGTATTTTGTTAAACTAGAATATAGCTTTTAAAAAAACTATTGGTTGAAGATGATTAATTCCTTTGGCGACTTTTTTTTTTTTTTTTTAAAGTTACCCTACAGAATATGTCACCCAGCAGAATATAAAAGTTTAGGAAGCGACAGAGAGACAAGCTAGATGATCCAGAGGCTCCTTCTGAGCTTGGTCTCAATAAAGATACTATAAGTTTATAAAGTATTTTGGCCACAATTCAGCAAAGCATCCTTGCTCAGGAAGGACACTTAAATACATTCTTCTTAAAAGATTTGCCTAAAGTACAGCATGTTCTTGAGTGAGTTTTCTCATTTGAGAGTTGTGCGAATTATTACATTGATGTGAGAACACTGGTAATTTATGACGACCTGGATGTTTGACTTGCATGAGCCTTCCTCAGACAGACTAAATCACAAATCTATTATGATGTAAAGATGTGCACAGTAACAAATACAGTCGTTAATCCAATGATGATTGTAACACCGGCTAAGACAAACATCAGTGAATATTGTACTAAAAACAACAGAACATTGCAGTAGAAGCAGGGCTGGTCTTACTACAGGGCAACCTGCACTGGCTGCCCCGCTCTTTCTGGGACCCCCAGAGTGGGCCCTGTTTTTAGCAGGGCAGCGTGTAGGGGGCCAAACATGACCACCTTTAGGCCCTGCAGAGGGGGCCCCAAGGAGTTGGGCCCAGCAGTGGACCCCATATTCTATCTTTACCCTGAGCCTTGCAAATTCTAAGGTTGTCCAATTCCTTATAATTTTCTTTAAAACAACAAACAAACAAACAAACAAAAGAACACAGCACCAGCTGGCCAAACAAAAACACAGGCTGCAGTAACTTCACTACATGATGCTTTCTTGTCTTTGGTCCTTTAAGAGCCATGTTCAGACTTTACTCAGACCATGGACTCAAAATATCATGACGCAGACAGTTTAAACTGTTCTGAATTGCAAGAAATCCTTTAAATGTTACAGGATTTTAGCTGTAATTATCTGTTTCTTGTAACATTTTAAAATTTTAATATGGATAGTGACATCAGAGTTTACCTAAAAGGTTTATGCAAACAAATATGGCTAGAAGGGTTTTTAATATCATTTGATAGATAATGTTCAGGTTGTTTTTTAAAAAAAAAAAATACTATAGCACTGTGTTAGTGTAAAAGACCCCAAAATTGAAACTAAGAAGAGTCCGCTAGCTTCCTTGTCCACACCGATATACAGGAAATAAGCACCACATAAATGCTTTTATGATATTTAAAATAAAAAAATCCAGGTACAAAAACAAAATAGCTTCCTTGACATTTAAATCTGGCAAGTAGTAATTACTCACCTTTGTACAGAGCAAGACTCTTAAGTTGTCTTGTATTTGTTATTAAGGGTGCATTCACACAAGTCTCTTCTGCATTTTTAATTTCTTGCATCTAATAGTTTTTCACGTGTTGCTCCCCCATTGTTAATTTTGTTGTGTATTGTCACAGCTACCACCATCAATCCAATAATGCTGCAAGCTCTTTTGTGTGTGGTACACTGAGGGTCACGTGTCACACATGCTTTGGATTCAAGTGGGAAATGTCCCTTCCCATGTTACGAGTAACATACAAGACGGAATTAGCATAGCTTTTAAACCTTGGTTTGTGCCCAAACACTTACAGGTTATTTGTGAATCAGAAGGAAGGCATTCTGTGAACTAATTTATTCAGTTTAAAAAATATATAGGGGAAAACGGGTCCTGCCATATATTTTTTTTGTCTCATGAGACTGTGCCCTAATTTTATTTATATATATATATATATATATATATATATATATATATATATATATATATATATATATATATATAAAGGGAGTAGAATGAAAGTCTTAAAAAACTGGGTGTGTTTAGCCTACAAAACAGACAACGGGCAGGACAATCCTCCACTGTTGAAGTCAGTGGGAGTTTTGCCTCAGATGGGAGATTTAGATATTGAAAACTTCTATAAGGTACATGGGCAACCAGTAACTGTTGATAGTGGGGGGCACAGAAGTGCTGTGCAGCAGGTTCTATATGACTTCCAAAAATCGGGGGGGGGAGATACATGCCCCCCGTGTTCTCTCCACAAGTTGTCTATGTAAAAGGTTGCTACAGAAATATAAGACAAATGTTCAAATGCGGCCAGTTGGATTTCAGTTAAATATTAGGGAGAAACTTCCTACCTGTAAGAACCATTGAGCAAGGGAATAATTTGGCAAGGATAGTTGTGGCAAGGTTTTTCCTTGGGTGTTTTAAAAAAAACCCATTTGGACAAGCATCTGTGATGCTGTAGCTAGAGGGTATCCTGCCTTGGAGCACAGAGTTGGAATGGATGATCCTTGAGGTACCTTCCAATCTGACAGTTCTGTGTTTTTAAATTTTTTTTTATCCGCCACTCATATTTGTCTTTCACTAGTGTAGTTTTTGAACCTTATAAGAGTCTAAATCTATAGGTGCAGCCACACGAGCAGCAATCCCCACACAGCCCCATGGCAGGCAATCGCCACCCCCACGCTGCGGGGCAAACATAAGGAGCTGGCCACATGGTGGCAGGGAAGCCGAACGGACTGGCCCCTGTCGGAGCCACCGCCACAGCCAGAGGCTGGAGATTGACTTCTGCTGTTGTGCAGGAATGGGCCTGCTGCCAGTAGTGAGCTGGGGGTGTGCAGAAGAAGGTGCACACTCTTCCCTCTCTGCCTGACAGCTGCTGGAAAAGAGAAACCCGGGAAGAGCATGCACTGTCTTCCCAGGTTCCCCCTCCGATCAGCTGTCAAGTCAGGTGGGTCGGAGGAAAGGGGAGCCTGGGAAGAGCGCAGGCTTCTCCCGATCCACCTGACAAACAGCTGGTCTGGGGAGCCCAGAGGAGCTTGTGCGTGATCCTTGCCCCACTCCAACAAACAGCTGATAAGGAAACAAAGGGCCCAGAGGCGCGTGCCTGCTCCTGTGGGATCCCCCCCCCCAAGGGAACGAAGGGCCCAGAGGCGCGTGCCTGCTCCTGTGGGACCCCCCCCCCAATCAGCTGTTTCGCAGGATTGGGAGAGGGGTGCACGCACACTCCTCTGGGCTCCCCTCCCCCCGACCAGCCTAGCTGGACTGAGAGCCCACCCCCAATCATGACGTGGCTGTGCGCGATGGGTGCTAGTGTGCCCCGTCACAGGAGTTGCCCCACTCTGGGCAGCCGTACCCCCGTTGGGGTAAAACTGCTGTGTGATGCATCCTCTGAATTTTTCCAAGCACGTGTCGTGGAGCAGCCAGCTGTTTGCCCCAGGGGAAGAGGGGCAGGACATCTTTTGAGCCCTGGGCACATGGGCCACTGCATCACTTGGCTTTTTTGCCCAGGGAGGGGTAAGGCTACCTACCTAAAACATGGTAGCCTACCCAGCCTTTTTAGAAGGAGCTGTTTTCTCACAAGATGATAAGTTATATGCTTTTCAGTTGATCTCTGTAATACAACCTTCTACAGCTTGGTGTCAAAGTTTCAGATGAGGTCCAGGCCATATAGGGCTTTATACGTCAAAACCAACTCCTTGAATTGGGCCTGGGAGACTATAGGCAGCCAGTGCAGAGTCCAGAGCACTGTTGTAATGTGCTTGCGGCGACCCACCCCATGAGGAGACAGGTTGCCGCGTTCTGCACTAGCTGCAGTCTCCTGACCATCACCAAGGAACAGAAAATTTTACTAAAATAACATGGAGAAACTGTTAGAGGCTGTGTAAGGAACGGTTTACATTTTAAACAGTGTTCAAGGTCATGTGAAGTAAAGTTGTCACACAAAATGGCAGGAAGGACGGGATGAACAGATTACCACTTCTGATCTTTAATGAATTTGGGAGTTATTCCCAAAATCTAACTCAGAAAAACCCCCAATCCGATAAATTGCTTAGCATTTCAGATTTAAAGGTTTTTACCAGAAACACAGAAAAGACCTAAGGTGCAGCCACACAAGCCATTTACTGTGCCTTGGGCAGTCTTACCCCATGATACAGTGCATTGTGTAGCTGTCAGCTGTTCACCCCAGGAGCTGGCTGCTACGTACTGCACCTTCAGAAAAAAGCTGAGGACGCAGTACGTAGTAGCCTTACCCAAAATGGGGTAAGGCTGCCCAAGGTCACTGTCTGGCCTGCTGCACTGTGAGGTCCGCTGTGGGGGCTTGGAGTGGTGGCCGCTTACTCCAGTCCTGCGTGGCCATCTCATGGCCGAGGGGAGGGATAATGGTTGGGCCGGGGGAAGGAGGCGGGGCTGGGTGCCTGCTCATGTGGCCGGTGCCTCATCCCACGCTGTGGCGGGAGAGCCGGCAGCAGGCCCCCCCTCCCCCCGTTTCTCAGTGGGGGCCCCGTCTGCCCTGCTCCCCGCGCTGGCCCTGTAGTGTGGCGACTGTGCAGGATTGGGCCTTCTAAAGCTTGTGTGGCTGCACCCATCAAGATTATGCTATAGCACAATTTATTTGGGATTGTAAATGTGCTGTCTCTCAGCATGTCACATCAGATATACTAATGCACTTCTCTTTTTTAGTCTAATTAGTTCCTAGCCCTTTACTAACCCTGCAAAACAGATGTCCTTGTAAAACGGAGCAGGGTTTGTATTTGCAAACTTGAGGATGAGGTCATGTTTTGGAATACTAGATTATATACTGGAGACAAGTATGCAAACAGCCACGCCTCTATTCCACCCCACCCCCCCCATTTAAATTTCAGTTTGCATAGGCAGCTGGTAGAATCTGATTCCGTTTGAGATATGACTTGATACTTGGGCAAAAGGGGTAAAATAAGTAAATAAAAAGGTCCAGTCTTTATTCAACTGTGAGAGTCCAAAATTAACTGATAGGGTTGGGATTTACAACTGAAGCTAGAACGTAAACAGAAGTTTATAGTTTTTAAAAAGATGTTAGCGGTTTCTTCTCTAGATAACTGTGTCTGTCTCATTCATTTCCAAGTATTAAAATGATCTCTCTTACAGAACCACTTCTGTTGGTGAGCACATGCAAGCTTTTGAGCTCCAGAGTTGTTTTTCAACTCTGTTGTTTCAGTGTTTCAAAGTTCTGAAACTTGGAACCTTACATACTCTTGGCCAACAGAAGCTGCTCCAATAAAATGTGTCCTCTTAAGTACCTCATCTCGTGTCTCTCTCATGTTTGGGGCTAAACACAACGAACACGCTCGAGTCAAAAGTGAATACAATACATGCCGAGTGTAAATTTTGAATAGTTTCATTTTTTTAAATTAAGCTATAGCTGCAGTATGTGCAATCTTGAAAAATGTCACGGGCATGTTAGCTGGACATCCTTGAAATCCCTCAGACAATAGAAGAATGCACCGTATTAATCCACTATTGGGGTAAAATAGACTCCAATTAAGTCACAATTGGAAATAAATCAATGTGATTAGAAAATGACTCCAGTTTAACATTTTATCAAGAGTCTTTGGGTGAAAACAGACATGACGCTAACCACCCTTTAACCACCCTTGGTGGTCATTTATGCATGTTGCAGGGCTGCATAGGGCACCAATGCAGCCCTGCAACATGCATAAATAACCACCAAGGGTGGTTAAAGGGTGGTTAGCGTCATGTCTGTTTTCACCCATTGTTTGTGGTATAGAAACAATACTGACACAAAAGGCATTTGGGGTCAGTAGTACCCCAACATTCCCAAAATTATAGTACTGGGTGTTGAATTGACTGGGGGTTGAATTGAATGTTTGAGGTGAATATGACCCCCCCCCCCAGTACCTTAGGTGTGTAGTGCTTTCATTTTCCCATTTATTACAATTGGGGTCAAATGTACCCCAATACCGTTTTGGTGAAATTCTCGATTAAACCCCCCCCCCCATACAAATGGGTGTGCATATGTGAGACCAACACAGGACAATTAACCCCATTACTGTTGAGGAATACATGGAGTATGAAGTGGTACACTTTTGCTTTAAAGGTTTTATGAATTTTTTTGTACCCTTTTGGGGCCGTTTTAAGAGATACTATCTATACAAAATCCAGGCAAATTCAATATCATCTAAAATTTCAGTGTGCCGCTGCAGGAATAGAAAAAAATCTAGGGAAATGGACTAAACGCATTGCTATCAAATATGCCAAAGTAAATAAACCAAAACTTTCACTTTAACCTTTTTCTTGTTTCAGTTTAAAGGATCTGTTCTCACAATCAGCTCTTCTGGATTAAGAATCCCTTAATATGACCCCTCCCCCTGCTTAATTTATGACCACAGTGCTTAAAGCATAGTTGAGGAGGAATTGAACTACTCACCAGACGCATGGCTCAAATGTGGTGGTAGCTCTGGAATAGCAACCACTGATTGAAGAATCTCATAATACACTTACATTATTAGTGTTAGTTCTAACATTTATTGTTAACCATTTGTGTATGGAAATGTACAATGGAAATAATTTCTAGATAGTGTTAATTCTTAAAACAACCAAAAAAGCACCACAAAAACCTAAGGCAAAATAGTGAGAATATTTTGTATACAATGCTGTTCCTGCTAAAGTGGGGTGTATTATTTCACCACAATTCATTCAGAGCTATTAATCTAATTATATAGTTATGTAAAGATTTTTTTAAATATACATCTAAAGCCCCTTTTCTGCTCAGCACTTAACCACATGCATAACTTAACAGCAAATGAATAACCGCACTAAAATTAAGCTTGGGCTCTGCTAAATCTTGGTCTCGCATAGTAGACTGCACTGTTTGGCGCATACGCTAATCATGCCAGCATATAAAATTATCTGTTACAGAGACTCTACTTCCTTGTCAACTAGAAATGTTGTGAGGGTAATGGTTAGATAATGCTGAGATGCAATCTAGAAATATTAGGCAATTATTCATGTATAGTTGGAGCCCACTGGATTCCAAAAGACAAACTCAGGCTTCCTTTTCTGGAAAATAACACAGACAGGTGGAATGCCCTACTCGGAATTTTCTAAAGCTTGGATCTTCAACTTGCAGGCTGTCTGGAGCCATGAAAGGCATGTCCCAAGACACGAGTTACCGTCAATGTAATTTAAGTGCAGAACCTCCTTGGCCCAGTTCTGCCTGGGACAGAAAACTGTCAGGATAAAAACTGGCTTAGATTAATGCTGCTTTTGCCACTAAATTAAATTAGCAAATGCCCACTCTTAAAATATTTTTTTTTTATTTTAAAAAATGAAAATAAAATCCTCCCCACCTTTACTATATAAAAATATACTCTGTTCAGCGTTAACTTTGAAATTATCGCATTTGCCTTATGTCTTCAGCATGTTGTCAGCAGTCATTCTAAAGTTGTTTGATTTGACACTCCCAAGTCCACATAATAGTATTATAAATACTCCTTTTGTTACATCTTCCTTGCTTTAACGTTCAAACAAGTTGGTTGGCAAAAACAGCATACCAGGCTGCAGCTGAGTGCTGAGCAGCATGAGCTAATATGTCTTTGACAGTTTCTTTTTTAGCCTGTGGGAGGAAGGTATTATCATAACAGGTGTGAGGTAGCATATGTTTTGCTTTAGGCTTTTGTCGTGGTATTGTATCATTTGTTTACATGTCTAATTTCTGTGGTGTACGAGCTTATTATAGGTTGTTTTCAGAATTCAGTTTTTATCTCGTACAGATATAGGCATTTCCACTGTATTGCTGTCTGAATCTGAAACTCACCCTCCCAAGAGAAGGGAAAACAAGACTTTAAAAAACGAATAGTTTCCTTTGTGCATTATTGCATAATGTTAGGAGGGCTTCTGTAAAAGATTTAAAGTTGGAAATCAGTATATCTAACATCAGAATTTTATAAATGTATATTTCAATGGCTAAAACAATCTTTGGTGTGTCCATATCACCCCTTTTCAGAGAATCCCTAAGAACTGTTAAATGCATTACATTAAAAGGGAGTGTATACAGTGAATAGCTAGCTCCTATATCTAAGAGTGGAGCTACTTGTAATAGGAAAGAATTATTTTCCATTTGACAGTGCTTTGCATTACCATCATTTGCCCTGAATAGTCAGTTTCCGCTCTTGTTCTTGTTTCTCATAAAGCAACAGGGATCATAGACATTAAAATGAGGGTAGGAGGAATTTGGAACAGATGTTTGCTCTTAAATGTTTTTCACACAGTAGCTGACGAGTCACCTGCCTGTCATTTTGGTGGCCACTAGATGTTCGCCCACTCCAGGGTGGGTGGCCAGCTGATATCAGATGCATCATCTAAAGAAGGTTGGTGATGTGGCATGGGCTATTGCTCACCCAACCGGGCTAATGTGTGCACCTCCTGTTTGTTAGAGCTTGCCCAGCTCCGCCGTTTGGCAAGGTCTGCTAGCACCACGGACAAGGGCCACTATGGTGGCACAGATTGGGCCCAGGAGAAGCTGCGCTGGCCGACAACAGCCAGGAGTGACCCTGGGTGGAGAGGCTGTTTCAGCATCCTCTCTGCCTGGGGTTTCCCAGGCTGCAGCAGCAGCCTATCCACCTGAGGTCACTTCTCCTGACTCCTCTCAGCCAGTGCAGCTTCTCCTGGGTCCAATCCTGCTTCTGGTGGTTGGCAACCGCTTCTCCTGGCCTGGAGTCCTGCCCTTGTGTTTGGTTCCTCAGCCCAACCCAGGGCGGGGGGAGGTGTGGTGGCTGTGCGTTTGTTCATCACTCCCCAATGGCCAAATGAATGTCGGCTTCGTTAGCCCTGTACAGGAGGAGGGGAAGAGATCTGGCTGACTATAATGTCTTGTTTTTTACCCACCAACTGCAATGAAACACAGGATCAACTCCCAAGCTGATAGCTATATTAAATTTTATTATTTGTATAGTGCCAGCAATGTACTTGGTGAAGGAGAAGCTTGAATGAGCACTCTATGGGGTGAGATAGGGAGAGTCTGATGGAAGATGTAGGTTTTCAGTAAGAACTTGAAGGCTGGCAGGGGAAGAACAGAATACATGCACTCGAGAGAGTTCTAGACATAGGGTGGCATGGGAGAAAGAGCAAAGACTGTTTAGGGTGCAGAAGACTGAGGGACGAGGATGATGGCAGAAGAGGTGCAAATTTCTCTGGTAGGAATGTAGCAGGAAATGAGGGCAGAAGGATAGGGGAGCAAGGCCATAAAGAGCCTTGAAGGTGAGGATAAGGAGTTGAAACGTTTTCTGTTAGTCTCATTAGAACCAGACTGCATTACAAGTTTTCCATTGTAAAAATGGCAGTACAATTACTTATGCAAGGATGAACAAAATGATATAATTCTTAATATTTTGTGTTGCAATAGCACCCAAGATCTACAAAGTACTTTCTAAAATACCGAGGAAGATGCACATCCTGCTCCACAGTAACATCTAAGAAAGCAATGACATGTATAGTGTATGTAGATTTTTCACCCAAAATTGTATTTTCAGTATTTGAATTCCAAAATCAAGTTTGTTACAAGCATCATTGGATCTGATTCACCTTGCTTGACTGGTGAGTAGAGTAGATTTCTCTTTATCTAGGCCCCTACTTATTCTGTACAGGTCTTGACTCACATGCAACTTTCAGATACTCAGAAATCATTACAGCAGAACTCTGCTTCCCTGCACACCTCTAACCTGGACTAACTTACCCCATCCCACCCGTAGATGTTCAGATAAGGGTGGGAAGGTGCTTTTTTTTTTTACTGTATTGCTTTTCTTTGTGACATACGTTTAGCTCATGTATAGGTTGCCTAAAAAGACACGGAATCTGGTGTGAAGAAAACCTGTTGTAACTCAAGACCAGGACAAGTAATTAGTTCTCAAAACTAATATCCAAAACAATTTGAGAAGTAATTTAAAAATACATGGCGGAGCCTAATTCATTCAGGGATAAACAATAACCAATGACAGGCTTTGAAGAATGCCCTAGGCTGCTAGTGAGTTCCACATTCACAGGGCCTAGTTATCAAGAGCAAGCACACTCTAACCAGCTGTGGCTTAAGTGTTTGTTCACTTTGTTAAATAATCTTATCATACCACTATGATGCCACTTTATGGGCAATTCTAGTAAGAATTGAACATGAGGAAACAATTCTGTCTGTCCTAGGTTTCTACTGCTATTTGAGCTAAAGATCCTTAGCCTAGATTATTAGAAATGTTAAGAGCCTGTTATACTCATGGAAGCTTTGCCACAGAACTTCAATAGGAGAAGAGTCAAGGACTTAGGTCTGAACCTTGCAAATATTTAAGCACATGGGCATCCATACTGAAGGCAATGGGAGTGGTCATATGGTTGAAGTTACTTGCATGTCCATCCTTGTACATGCAAACCATTGGAGTGCAGGTGTGGAACCATAGACTTGATTCAGGGAGGTATTTAAGCACTTGTCTATTTAAGCACAGTGGTAGCCTGATGATTTCAGAAGGAATAGTGAAGTTCTTAAGTACATTCCTGAATTGGGAGTGGCAGAACTCTATACGTTTAGCTAAACTACTGTATTGCTATGAACATTGTTGCAGAGGATAAGCCTACTACTACAAGATTAACTTCTTAGGAGCTTCATTCACATATCGCTAGCATATTCTATTGCAATGCAATGATATACAAAAATAAGATAAGTTACTGAGCGCAATCCGAAACCCCCCACATGCACAGACTACACGATTGGTGTGCGTGCTGCAGTCCCCCCAGGCGGGGTGAGCACAATTTTTGCGTGCGCGTGTAGAGCACGAGTCATGCGCAGGTCTATGGATTGGCCCCACTGAAAACATATTGGCTAATTCAAACTTTTCCCCTATTGTACCATTTGCAAATGCTCTCATTCTGACTAAAGAATTGAGATAGATACTGAAACAATTTATAACTAAAATGAAAACTGTCCATTACAGTGAATCTTAACAAAGGATTTTCTTTCATTTCCGACTGCAGACAAGGATATGTCTCAAGCAAGACGAATCCCCAGACATTTCATTGTCTTTAGCTATCGGAATGGAGCACCCGAAGAAGAAAGTCACAATAGACTCTTAGTAGTTCCAGACGCAGAGCAAATGGAGTTTAATATCAGGTATCACTTAATTCTCCTCTTGCCTTTTTGCCTTAGACACCCCCAACCCTCTTTAATGAAGACTATTTACAAAGTAAAAAAGTTAGTAAAAACTCAAATAGAATCTCAGATGACCTGTAGTGTCTAGCACTGTTCATCTGAGACTATTCTGCATGAGAAGACTGCAATTTCCTACCCTGTCTGAGGTCACAGATGTGGCTATTCATTAGAAGCCCAGCTGTTGTAAGGAGCAGCTGAGGAAGCCATTTTTACAGAGTTCTTTTGGCGCCTCTTGTGAAGCAGTGTGTGAGTAGAGACTTGTTATCCATTGTGTAATATACTCTATGATTAAGGCATTCATAAAACTGTCTTTCCATGTTTAAAAGCTGGTTTTCTACATGACTTATTAGACCAATAAACAGAACCACCCACCCTCCTTCAAAAAGCAGCAGTATCCTACTGAGACAGCTTGCCAGTCTCTCCTCAAGTCTGTCTGCTTTCTCACCACTGATCAGTGCTGTTGAACTGAGAATAGAGGCAATATGTCCTTTTGAGACTTTCCTTAGCTATGCATGCATATTTTTTCATAGGCCAGGTTCAGTAGATGTTATGCCTTTAAGTGAAGAAATGTAAAAAATATGATTTAGATTACATTCTGGGTTAATTCCTCTCATTTGTATGACCTACTCGTCTAAATTGAATATCTTTCATAGTTGCCTTTGTAGAACAAGGGTAAAACAACTTATTTGCTAGACTGCCCTTGCTTTTAAGTAAACCAGTTTGATAGCGCTAACTGAAGATGGGGGTTCTTTTGCTTCAAACTACGTCAATTATAGAAATCATTTTAATCCTCACACTTGGCCTTAGTTAAATGTGTATTATTATTTTTTATACTTTCTGATGGGCCCTGTTCTGAATTTACAATAAAGTAGTAACATTGACAATTTCACTAATTTAAAATGGCAACATCCTATCAATAAATCGATGTTCAGCTCAGGTAACAGCTAATTTGAAAATAGCTCTATGGCAGTTTTACACAAAGGCAGTTTTTCAACAGGCATGAACAGGCAGTTGTTTTCAACTGTGTAAAGTCTTAGCCTGATTTCTGGCATCCATTTTTTCAAAGTCTTGGCCTTAAATTTCAACATATTTAGGAACTTTGGAACGAGGCAACAGATTAGCTACTGACTTCAAGGGAGCCAGGATTACACTCCTTGAGTGTATTTACATAAGCAAGATGATGGGGGGAGAGGGTCCATAGCCGCTGAGCACCAATGCAGGTGAAATGGGCAATGCTTCACATGGGCGGCTCCTAGCATGGCCACCCTGGCCATGGAGGCAGCCACCATACATTTGGCTGGCCATACACGGAGCACTTTGGATTTCCCGGCAGTGCTCTGTGCGTGGCCATGAGTGGTGCTCCATGGCTCATGAAAACATGCATCTGACCACTCCACCTTCAGACAGGCTCTGAGTGGCCATGCAGGGTTGCATCTTGTCTGAAAACACCCCTTGTTAGCAGACTCAGTTAAGAGTCTATGTTCAGCAATTTTAGGTTGTGTTTTACAAGCCATCATAGTGCTACAATCTCATGTTTACCTTTTGACAAGTCTGTGCTAAATGTCTTCATATTGACTTCTTGCAGTGCTGCTATCCAAGTTGGCCATCAGCTGGCAGTCATTGGGGATGAGTTTAACAGAGTGCACCAGGGGAAATTAGAGGACATGCTGCTTCATCTTGCACGGGGGTAACATGTATTAGATATTTTTCAGTGATCAACTCTTCTTTCTTGATGTTTAGTTCTGTCAGTATCTCTGCTTCATGACTTAAAGGCAGAAAATTGAGGCAAGCTTCCCTTGCTCACCATAGATAAAGCCTAAATATTGAGAGAGAATTGGATAATAGAAGTTTCATCAGTGGGAGGAAAAGAAAACGTTATTTCCATGTTGTGTTGTCATTTCTTGTTCCTGTTTTTTTTAAAAAATTATTTGCTAGACTACCCTTGCTTTTAAGTAAACACAAATACATCCATATATATTAAGTCTCTTTAAATAGATACTAAGTCCCTTTAAAAAGAAAAGTAGATGTTTATAGTTATGAATGGAATCCCAATATGTGGAATAAATATCCCCTACTTTTTCTTTTCTTTTCTTTCTTTCTTATTTTTTAAAAAAGGATGATTGCCAGAGTTTCCCAGACATGCATTTGGAATATTTTTGAAAGTGTTATGAAAAGTTTGGGAGGTCTCTTGAACAGTGGTTGGACAAAGAAGATTGTTGACTATGGAGGCTGGGTATGTTTCTTTTATCTTCTACTCCCACCTTTTTCAATGGACAAGCATGTAGTTGTAAAAATGGAACTTTGATATTTATGGCCCCATCTCCCTTACTTGCCTAACCCTAATATGCATGTGACTTAAGCCTTAAGCACTAACCCTTGGTGGCAGGGTTAGAGTTAGTCTTCAGTGACTCTTGCACTGAAAGTTCATTTAGGCTGATTCCACACATTCCACAATAGGCTATTATAATAACTGGAGTTAATACTGGGTATTATAATTCCACAGTTTTTGTAATGTGTGAATGCACTATTCCCCTTTTGTGCTGCAAGATCTCTGGTTGTTGTAAATGCCACATTTGGTGGCTCTTACAAAACGACCCAAGATATTGCAGCATAAAACAGGAATAGTACATTCACACATTACAAAAATTATGGAATTATAATACCCGCTATTATCTCTAGTTATTATAAAAGCCCATTGTGTAATGTGTGAAAGCAGCCTTAGATACTTACAAAAAACCCAAGCCCACACTTCTTCCTTGAAGCCTGACCGATAGGTTTATGAAAGCAGCAGCCTGGTTGGAATCACATTGAAATCAATGGGACTCCATTTTGGTGCAAAAATCTGTCTGCATACGTCTGTTTGCAAGAATGCATCATAGGGGATTTTCAGCATAAAAGATGACAGTAATTATTATTATTATTAGCAAACATTTATATAGCGCCAGCAGTGTACCTGGCGCTTTACAAAGTAAGTGAATAGACATGGTCCCTGCCCTCGGGCTTACCATCTGAGAGATGGTGGTTGGTGGGGGGGGGAGAAGAAGGAAGGGCAACAGAGGGAGAGACAAGGAGTGTAACATTCACGAGGATGTGAGGTCCCAGGTGCACATGCTTGGCTTGGTTTCATCGAGAGTGATAGCTGGTTGGTCCATGTGGTGAGGATCCTATTTTGGATGCAAGGGATTGGGTTCTATTTGTACCTGATAAACTGGAGAATAATCCAAGTATTTTACAAGTTACATTATGCATAAGCCACTGAAATACAACCTTCTCCTGTCACTCCACCATTTCAGTGACAGAGTTAGAACTAGGACCAGTAGTCCTGATTTCCACCACCTGGCTCAAGCACCTTGAAACGTTCTCATTTTAGCATTATGTTCTCCTGTTATTTTTTTCTGGGCTCGTACTCTATTTCCTGTAGCTTTTATTTACAACCCTCTTCTTTCCCTGAACAGATTTCGAGGCTTCCTGTTAAGTACATGTGCCAGAAATGGATGCCAGCAGCAGTCGTGTTTGTCGCCTTGTTTTGGTGGATTGTCAGTTATGGAATGCAGAACTAGTCTGAAGAATTGCCATAGGAGGTCATTGCTGGACTCTGACCAATCTACTTCACACCCAGGAGGTGGCATTTAGTTTGTTTTTTAAAAACAGTTGATGAAAACACTTTTCTATTTAAAGCCTAGGCTAGTGCTGGGTCACTGCTATTTCGTACTTTTTTTAAAAAAGAAAACTTTAAATAATATGGGGTGGTTGCTGGATAACTTCCTAAATTGATAGTTTTGAAATATGTATGTCCAGGTGATTTAAGTCTGTGTTTCTGTTATTTTAAACATGTAACATGAAATGTCTACTTCAAGTAGAAAGAATTTAAAGGAAAAAAAAAAACAACCTGTGGATTTTTGGAAAGAGGGAAGGAATGCTGGTCATCCTTTAACTTTTACACTGGAAAACTTACAACAAAGATTAAATCTTGATAGACTTGAAATAAGATGGTTGTTTCCAAATCCTTTGAGTCGGTTTGTTTTCAAGATTATATCCTTTTCCCTGCTCTAAATGGCACAGCACCAGGGCTTTTATACATGGTTTGACAAAGAATAACGTGCCATAAGATCATCCACTCTGTCACGTAAAATCTGTACCGTGACAGGGGAAGAATTGGCACCACGAAAGTGCAAGTGCACTGTTCAGAAAAGAAGCAAAAAGGTGCCAGTGCTAACACAAGGAGGAGATATTCATACTTGACTGAGAACGATGTTGCGGCCAGTACTATAAGTAGGAGCTAGACAGATGGAAGAGGGTGCCTGATGAGAAATAATAGGTGAAGAAGCCAAGAAAGGATTTAAGAAGTTGCTCTCAGTTTGAGAGGGGCTGGCCGGGAGCAAGGAGCTAGAAAAAAGGCTCCAGGGCGTACAGAGGCTGAGTTGCAAAGGCAAGAAGGGCTGCTGACTCAGGAAGCCTCTGATCTGGATCTAAAGTAAGATCACAGACACGGCTGTAGAAGGGACAGAGCACTATAACTCATGTGGACCCATTACATACCGTACGGCACCAGAGGGCCTTAGGACGCTAACGCCACTTTAACACCGTTTTAACATTTCTTATGCATGCTGCAGGGCTGTATTGATAACCTATGCAGCCCTGCAACATGCATAAGAAATGTTCAAGTGGAGTTAATGTCATGTCTGTTTTCACCCTGAGAATACCTGTCAGCTCTGTGAAATCTAACAGAATGGCACAAAGACGGGAGGAAGAGGCCACATACCCAAACCCAGATAGCCAAATTTGGCACCAAGGAAACCTTACTGTAAATACACATAGCAAGACTAGGCCCAGTAAACTGAAGTGGGGGCCTGATAGTCAGCCAGGGAGACCTTATCAAAGGAACTGCGTATTTATGTAGCAGGCAGCAGAGCTAATTCCCATAGCGACTCTTCTGCAACCCCTAGAGGGCTTGGAGAATATTGGCCCGCTTACAGTACATATACACAAGAATTCATTTGCAAAATACACAAAAGGATAGAATAAGCAACTATGCTGTCTAGAGGTCTTGCAGACCTCAGACCCAGTAGGGATTATTCCTTTCCCTATGGAGACGCAAGGATTCTCAGGCAGAGCAAGGCAGATTAGGAAATGTACACAGACCCAGCAACTGTGGCTCTGGTGCTTGGAGAGTCCCTATTAGATTGTACAGGGGCGTTTCATAAAATCATACAACTGGAAAGAACTCCCAAAGGTTATCAAATTCAGCCCACTGCTGTTAATTAAGCAGGATCTACAGTACCCATATAATTCCTGAAATTCCTGGCCAAGTTATGTTATAAAGGTCTGTAGCAATGTGGCCTCTACAACCTACCTTGGCAAACTATTCCACTGCTTAACTGTCCTGTTGGCTAGGAAGTTCTTCTATTGTTTAGCCTAAATCTTTTCTCCTTTAATTTAAATCCATTACCTCTAACCCTATCCTCGGTAACAACTGCATTATCATTTTGACTTAGCAGTCTTTTACGTATTTGAAAACTAATTGCGTCTTCCTCCTGCCCATCATTCTTCTTTTCTAGGCCAAACATTTCCAGTTCTTTCCATCTGTCCTCCTAGTTCTTCCTCTCCATCCCCTTTAACATCCTTGCTGCTGTCCTCTGAACCCTCACAAGACATCAGCATCCTTCTTGAAGGGAGGATGATTTGAACCATATCAAATTCTTATGAATGCAATATATGCTAAAGCCTTCAATGTAACTTGCTCTATTTTTGTATTTTTCAGCAAGTATTATTTTAAATAAGAGTATGGGGGCTGCTTGAGCAAGGCACAGGCATTTGGTAATGTTTTTCAATGGAATTATACTCCCCCCCCAAGATTGATAGCTCGTGCAAAATAGAAACGTTTGTCATTTTTATGTACACACACACACTTCTCGATTGCCTAGCAAGATCCAGAATAAGTTAAGCTTTTATCCATACAGCCAAAAGAGTGTGTCGTGTAACATTTGCTTAAGAAACTATTTGCTTAAACTATCTCCTGCAAAATATTTCAGTAAATCTAGCAAAGAAAACATTTCCTTCCTAAGTACCTGTCAAATTAAATACTTCGTGGAGGATGAGAAGCCATATTATTTGTTGGTAGCTCAGTGAGAGGGCCTTGGCATATGAGCACTGTTTTAGAAAATCTCAGCTTGCAACTTAACTCTCTCCTCCTGGTCAAAAAGTTTCAGATATATAAAAGAGTAACTGCATTACTTCATGCTGGATTTGAGCAGTTCATATGATGAGTGTTCTACCCAAAGAGGTAGAGAGGGGAGTTGTCTTTCCTAGAATGATCTTTTGTTTTAATACACCATCACAGCAAGAAACATGCAGCAGTCTTGTATTAATGAGCTATCAAAAGGCAATTTTAATAGCAACAAAATAGAAGTGTCCCAAAATCAGGAGACTACCTCCAATTAAAGCTTGTGGAGGTGGCTTTTTATATTTAGCCAAACTTCAGCATTTACAGCAGCCACTTATATTTAAAAACCCAATTCTCCCCCTGCTCCCAGATACTCCTCCATTTGGGTAGCTCTGCTTGGACCTCCAGGAGGCAGCACTCAAAGTTTCTTTTGCACATGCGCCCTGAGCTACCCTCTTGTTCCTCAGTCTAATCTCTGCCTCGGACCGACAGGAGCGCTCTGTGAGAGGCGCAGGAAAGTTTACATTTTTCGTCGAGCCGCTCTTTAAACTGGGGGCAAAGCACTTGAGCGGCGGCAGGAGCATAAACGGCTCCTCGGCGGGGTCGGAGGGCAAGCGCTCCCAGACCCGTTCAGGGAACAGCGGCAAGACCCAGGCCAGCTCCCTCGCAAGCACCTGGGAGCGGAGAAGCTGAGCGGGAGAAAGGACACAACACTAGTCGGCTATCACCCGCCTTAGAACTCATCACGCAGCGCATGAGGCAGTTCAGCCGGAACCCCCAGAAGTGGCAGCTGAACCTTGCCCTCCAATGGGAGCGTTTTAGCAGGCATAATGGAGGTCAGCGCACCAGCGGAAAGTCGCGCAGGACACGCAAGTACCTAGTCAGCAGGATGCCTCTATAGCATCTCTGTCTGTTACTATGGGAAAAATTCTGGAGTCACTTGACAGACTTCGTGCTTTACAGACCAAAAAAGGGGACTCCAGGGGGAAGAGAGAGAGGGTTCCCGCCAACCACCCCCCTCAAAACAGTGAATAAAGGAGCGGGAAAATCCAAACCTCCACAAGGGGGCACTGTGGCCCACCATTTAGCTTCCCCTGTCTCTTCAGAGGAAAGCTCCACGGAGGAGGGGCCCAAACGCCTGAGGGCCCAAGCCCAGACACAACTCAGTGTCTCCTCCTCAGAGGACTCCCCCCAAGGGGACACCTCAGATATCGAGGAGGGAGCGTGTCTGGCAACAAAGGCTGACAAGAGACAAGGACAGGCAGTTTCCTCTCCACCACAGAGAGGAGCTCCTGGCACAGATAATAAAATCCCTCGAGTTACAAGAGAAACACCAAAGAGGAGACTCCTCTGACTCCCAGGAGGAAGAGGAACGGGAATACATTCCCAGCGTACATGGCAAGAACCAGTGGGTACCACTAGACAAAGCATTCGAGAGATTAGTAACTGAGGAGTGGAAAACTCCCGACAAAGCCCACAGGATGAACAGTATTCAGGATTCCCTTTACGCTTTCTCTAGAAAAAAGGATCCTCTATTTAGGAACCCAAAGGTGGATGCTGCATCCCTAGCTAGACAAACAGTTTTCCCCACAGAAGGGGATTGCTTTCCTAAGGATCCAACCGATAGAGCAGTGGACACTACCCTCAGGAGGGTGTTAGCTTCCACAGCTTCTGCTCTTAAAATTAATATCCTATCATCCTATGCAGCTCGAGCCCTCCTAGCATGGTTCGAGGAGCTGCAAGACCCAGGGCTCTCTGATAAGAAATCCCAGGTGCTCTCCTCCCGCATCCTCCTAGCCACTTCTCTCTTGGTGGATTCCACCATGGATGCCATGTCATGGTCAGCCCTCAGTGGCAGGCTGCATGGCAGCTAGGAGGAGGATCTGGTTAAGATCTTGGCAGGGGGATACCGTAGCGAAAAACCTACTGGTAGCGGGACCTTCTAAAAGGTCTAAATTCTTTAGTACATCGCTGGATAAAGTGCTAGCTGATGCCACCAACAAGGCCAAAACAAAAACCCTCCAGCAGTTTACTTCTAAGAGGAAGCCCTTTTGGGGGTCACCCCTTAGGTTCTGGGGTAGTTCCGGGGGGTTTAGAAAATTCCAACCCCTGCACAACAAAGATTCATCCCAGAGTTTTTCCTATCGACCCAGGGGCCAAAGACACAACAGGTTTGACAGGCAGAAGCCTAAGGGGCCGGGATCCTCCCAGCCTAATCAAGACTCATGACTATCTTGAGGATACAGGGGTGGGCGGCAGGCTAACGGGTTTTGCTGGAACTTGGTAAAGCTCTGTCTCAGACGAGTAGGCTCTGAGCATCGTCAACAAAGGCTACTCCATAGAGCTCACACAAAACCCCAGAAAAAGGTTTTTAGTTTCCCCCACGCCCCATACCAACAACCCCAAAAAACATTGAGCAATGCTCCTCGAAATTTGAAGGCTCCACTCCATTCTAGTCATAGAAAGGGTCCCAGACCACGAATGTGGCCTGGGTCTTTACTCAATTTTATTCCTGGTATCAAAAAAGTCAGGGGATTGGAGGGCAGTGCTGGACTTGAAATCACTCAACAAATCAGTAAGACGACAAAAATTCAAAATGGAGACGGTCAGATCCATTTCCCAGAGCCTAAGGCAGGGGGACTGGATGGTATCCCTAGACCTGAGGGATGCCTATCTTCATGTTCCAATAGCGTAGGCCCACAGGAAATACCTCAGGTTCTGTTGCCAGCAGACCCACTGGCAGTTCAGGGCCCTGCCCTTTGGCCTGTCATCAGCTCCACAGACTTTCACGAAACTCCTAATCCCCATCATAGCGAATCTCCGCAGAGAGGGAATTCACATGTATCCCTATCTGGACAACATCCTCATCAGAGCCCAGACAGAGGCAAGGGTTCTGGCAGACAGGGACAGGGACAACTCCTAATCCCCATCATAGCGAATCTCCGCAGAGAGGGAATTCACATTTATCCCTATCTGGACGACATCCTCATCAGAGCCCAGACAGAGGCCAGGGTTCTGGCAGACAGGGACAGGGTCATCCACTATCTAATCAGCCACGGTTTTATCATCAACAGGGAAAAGAGCTCCTTGATACCAACCCAAACCCTGGAGCATCTGGGGGGTTGTCCTAGATACTTCCTTAGGTGTCACTCGCATTCCCTTAAGCTGGCAACAGAAGATTCGCTCGCTGATCCAGACATTAGAGTCAAAAAAGTGCATGAGGTTAAAAACCCTGGCACAACTTTTGGGACTTCTCATATCATGCACGCAGCAGGTACAGTGGGGCCGCTTCCACCTCAGAAGCTTGCAACAGCGGCTGTGACCTATGCAGCTAGAGCTCACACTAGGGCTCAATCCATGGGTAACCATCTCACTGGACCTCGGGCCCTCAATGTCCTGGTGGCTAAACCCTGCAACCTTCGAAAGTGGCTCCCCCGTCAGAGCCCAACTGGACATCAGTCACGACAGATGCCAGTCTAAAGGGATGGGGAGCTCACTCCGGGCCAGTATAAGTCCAGGGTCTCTGGAACAACAGAGACTCAGCCAGAAGCATAAACTTCCTGGAACTGAAGACAGTTCGGCTAGCACTGATACAACTGGCTCCATCCCTTCAGAACCGCCATGTCCTGGTTTATACAGACAATGCTACCACAAAGGCGTATGTGAATCATCAAGGAGAGTCACATTCCCATTCCTTGCATCTGGAAGCAACCAAGCTTTTCACGTGGGCGCAGACTCACTTGCTATCTCTAAAGGCTCTGCCTGGGGGTGGGTGGGTTAGGGGTGTGGTTTTTCCCCCCCTATCTTGTTTTATTGTTTTAATGCTGAAATTGTTTCCCGGGGCCCTGTTTAAAAGTATTTAATTGTTGATTGTTTTAAATTGTTTTTATACTGTTTTATATTGTTTTATTATTGTTGGAAGCCATCCCGAGCTTTTTACAGGAGGGGCGGGGTATAAATGCTTTAAATAAATAAATAAAATAAATATCAGAGAACTGGACTATACACAGGCGGACTGGCTCAGCAGACGCATGATAGACCCCCCCGAGTGGACCCTCAACAAGAAGGCCTTCACACAGATTACTCAACAGTTCGGCTGTCCCATAATGGATCTGTTTGCATCCCTGGAAAACAACCAGCTGCCCCTGTTCATGAGCAAGACTCCATATCAGGGAGCAGTGGCGGTAAATGCCCTAAATCAGCCATGGCTACCGGGTCTACTGTATGCTTCCCCCCCACCCCCCTAATAATGTGAATAGTAAAGATTTACAAGGAGAAGGCCCGCATAATACTAGTAACTCCATGGTGGCCCAGACGACCCTGGTTCTCGAGCCTAATAACTCTAAGCCAACGATCCCATATAACATTACCGATTTATCCCACCCTCCTCAGGCAGGGCCCGATACTATATGACAATCTACAGGTCCTGAAGCTGACTGCATGGAAGTTGAGCGCTCAGCCTTAAGGAAAAGAGGATACTCGGAAGCAGTCCTCTCCACCTTACTGTTATCTAGGAGACCAGCCACGAGGAGAGCTTATAAGTCCACGTGGCGAGCTTTCAGTAATTGGTCAGACAAAAGGGCAGAACTCATGTAGGGCGAGGATTCCGGAGATCCTTGAGTTCCTCCAAGCGGGGTTGGATAAGGGGCTAAAACCAAAAACATTGGCCAGACAGGCTGCTGCCCTTGATTCGGTCTTGAGGGCTCTTTCCAACAAACCTATCTCGGCGCATAGGCACGTTAGGTAGTTTATCCATGCATCCAGTGTGATTTCCCCCCTGGTAGTATATAGATACCCTTCTTGGAATCTAAATTTGGTATTAGATGCCCTCACGAGAGCTCCTTTCGAACCTCTCTGTAGGGTGTCCCCCTACATACTATCCATTAAAGTTGCCTTTCTGATATCTGTCACCTCGGCCAAACGGGTGTTGGAGTTAGGAGCTCTTTCTATGGAGGAAAATTTTTGTTCCTTCCAAAAACAGTCAGTCACCTTATCTCTAGATCCAGCATTCATTCCCAAGGGGAACACTATGTTCCACAAAGCCCAGAACCTGGTTTTACCTTCATTCTGTCCCAAGCTGGTTCAGCCCAAAGAAAAGATGTGGCATTAGTTGGATGTGCGCAGAGCACTGAAAATTTACCTCAAGAAACTCAAGAGTTTCAGGAAATCCACAGCATTATTGGTTAATGTTTGACCGGTCTACAGAGGACAAAAGGCGTCAAAGGCTCTGATTTCAAAATGGGTTAAACAATGCATAGTTGAAGCTTATAGGGCAAAGAGAAAGGTTTCCCCTACTCAAATTTGGGCCCACTCGGTCAGAGGGGCTGCCACCTCTTATGCCTTCAAGGCTCGAGCTTCTTACGAGGAACTGTGTAGGTCGGCAACCTGGTGCTCCATACATACTTTTGTAAAACATTACAAGGTGGATGTTTACCAATCAGCAGAGGCTGCGTTTGGTAAGAGGGCACTACAGGCGGTGCTGGAGAATTCCGGCACTGTTTGTACCCACCCTTAGAGGACTGTTCTGCTCAGGTATATCCCGAACAGAGGAGCATGTGGAGCAGGGGGAGAAAAGAGAATTGGTCACCTACCTCGGTGAATTCTTTTCTCTCCGGATACTCCTCCAACCCTCCCTGCCAAACAGCACTGGTTAAGGGGAGGATACAGGCGTATATAGTTCACTTTAGGTTAAAAGGAAAAAGGCCTACATGATAGTCGGGGGTGGGGGGGGGGGGGAACGGGACGGGGACGGGACTAGCCCCTGTGCAGACTAGGTCAGGGTTAAAGTTCTTTCAGTGCTTGAAGTTTTCAGTTTCTCTTTGGTAGCTGTTTTATTTTTCATGCTGGTATCCAGTAGAAGTAGTTCGGTCTTTGGCTATGGAACGGACTGAGGAACGAGAGGGTAGCTCAGCGCACATGTGCAAAAGAGTGCTGCCTCCTGGAGGTCCAAACAGGGAGCTACCCGAATAGAGGAGTATCCGGAGAGCAGGAGAGAAAGGGCAATTGGGTCACTTACCTTGTGAATTGCCCTTCTATTCCCTCGCGGGAGTTCAGTCGGACGTTGGGATGATCCCTGCCATGGACACTAGGAGGCAGCAAACCGACTTTCGACTGGGCATGCACAGGGGATCTCCCTCACATTCCCCAGGAGTAAACAGCCGGAGAAGCTGAAACTATAACTTAGCAGAAAAACAAAATGATTAACTCTATCCTCCCGGAAGGGGGAGCAAGGTAACCGAGGATTAGTCATAAAGATGGCGCCCAGGTAAGGTCGGGTGGGCCGACTGAACTCCCGTGAGGGAATAGAAGGGCAATTCACGAGGTAAGTGACCCAATTGCCCTTTCTATGCCCTCTCGTCCGTTCAGTCGGACGTTGGGAGTTACCAAAGCAGGAAGGTCGGCACGGGTGGGACCAGGGCGCCCATTGAGAACTCAGCACCCCCTGTGAAGCACCCGCCTTTCAGGGCAGTCTTAGCTGAGTCCCGTAAGTCCAGCGTACAACACCCAGGGGAGGTGCGGAAGCGTCTACCAGTGCCAGTAAATTAGTTCGCCTAGGGCTTCCATTAAGCTTAGCTTACAACACCCCCTCCTACAGGTGATAGTAAAAATATGTCGCCCAGGATTAGAGAAAAGGCGGCCCAGTGAGCTGCCACCCGCCTGGTGGAAGAGCCAAGGACTGACCAGTAGCATTATGCTTGATGCCCTGCAGGCATCCGAAAGGGAGGCTGATGTCCAACTGGCCATGGACGTCTGAAAGCCTAGTCATCCTTAGAATGGGGACGGTATGTAACCGAGAGACAGGACGTAGTGTGAATGCCCGCGTCCACTCCCTATATCGTGAGAGGATGGTGGCCGTCTAGGGAGTGTCTTTCCCGTTCCGGCCCGTGGCTGGTTCTAGGATAGAAGGAAGGGAGGCCCAGCTCTGGGACCGGAGGAATAGGGGAAACCTTCGGAGGAAGGTGGGATTCAACTAAGGATGCCCAATTCCCTGCGCGGGGTGACCAGGGCCCTGACGCTGGGGAGGGCTCCGAGCTTGGGGACCCTCCTGGGCGAGACGATGGTAAACAGGAAGACCCCACCCAAGCGAGAGGAAGAAGGGCAGCTCTGGAGGACTGTGGCCCGGGCTGGACCTAATATGTAGAGGCTCCGCTTGTGGAACCCAAGGGTCAATGGGGCGCTACGAGACGTGCAGCCCTCATGAATTGTCTGATGTAGTGTGCCTGAAATGTGTTGACCCGAAGCTCCCCCCGGGTGCTATCCAGTGCTCCTACCTGTGTGGAACAGGGTATCAAGGGGGGAACAACCCCTCTCCAGCCCCCCCAGGAGAAGGAGAACCTGATATATCGCGGGGGAGGGCATGGCGGGACGAGGGAAAGGGCCCAGGAGCCCAACATCCGTCCGCTGCCATGATAATGTGACACTGTGTAAGGTCGAAAGGCTAGCAGGGCCTGCCGCACTTGGTTCAAACAGTCCCAACCCCCGCCTGGCTGTGTACTCACAGCCCAGCTGACAGACGCTAGAAGCCCGGCTGTATGCACAGGGCTGGGCACAGGAACAGCGGGCCCGGGACTTCCGGGAATCAGGGAGGTGTCCTGCGGCTATGCTGAGGAGGTCTGGAACCCAGGGCCGGCTGGGCCAGAAAGGTCCAGGAAGATACCTGTAGCTCGGAGCCGCTGCTACTGTGTATCGTGTGCCCCAACAGCGGGCAAGGTGAAAGGCACGGAGGAGACCCGCCTGACAGTAGGGGCGTCGTGTGTATTCGCCTTGAGGTGAGGCCATCTGGCGAAGCAGCGTCTCGTCTTGGCATTGCTTGACGAGACAAAGGGGTCGAGGATTGGTAGGTGAGTTTCACCAGTTGGACGGCTCTGGCGCTGAGGAGCCATGCCCCCCCGGTCTATCACCGTTCTGCTCAATCAATCCGCCTATCTTTATCCTTCCTGATATGGTAAGCGGAATAGGTGGGTTCTTGCCCCTTGAGGAGGCATTATGCCAATTTGTGTGGCGTGCGAGAGCTTGAGCCGTCCGGCTTGACTCTGTACGCTAGGACAGTAGTTGTCCGTACCGTTTAACATGTGTCTGTACACGAGATGTGCCTGCCCCGCAAAGCGGGCGAAGGTACTGAAGGGCCAGCCGTACGGCCCTGAGCCGTCGTTGTACTCAGGGACCCCGAGGGGGACACCCTGCTCGACGTTGTGCGGGTTCTCCCAGCAGTGAGCGAGTTGAGGGTGTCTCGACTGGCTAGATGCTGGATGCTAGAGACCTGAATGGGAAACGAAGCGTTGCCCTACCCCGCAGCCCAGGTCTCTGATTTTGCAGTGTGTTACGAGGGGAACCCTCTACCGTGTGCTATATCGACGAGCCCCTGCAGGTGCTCTAGCCGCTAAGAAGGTCTGGGTGGCCCCTGTCCCTGTATAAGGGGAAAGGAAAAAATAAAATAAAATAAAATATGGTGTTCTTAGTAGGCAGTGGCACGGAGAAGGTGGCCCCGGGGCCGGTGCTGTTACGTAGCCTTGATTAGTAGTCATCTAGCATGGATAGACTGCGACCCGTTCTCTACCAAGCCAAGATTGGCGATGAGCGGGACTAGGACTTTGGTGAAGGGTCTCAGTACTGTCTCCACCCCCAAGGGGACCGTTCGGTATTGCCAGACAGTCCCCTCCTATCCCCGACGCAGCCAACGTCAGCAAGCCTGGATAATGGGGACGTACTGTACGTGATCTGAGGCCCAGGGAGGCCCTCCGGGCGTCCCTGGCTAGGGCTAACGAGATGGGGCTAGTGATTCATCTCGAAGTGCCATCAGTGCGTCTGTACAGCCGCTCGAGGTGGAAAACCCCGTGTCCAGCCACCCGAATTCTTCTGCACTAGGAAGAATTAGAGCAGCGGCCCTTCCTTGTGCGTGCCACGGCGCCCTCTCCATGGCTCCCACACCATGGAGCCTGATTGTAAAGGTACAGGCTTTTTCTCCCCTACTTGATGAGGAGAGCAGCAGCACAAAGAACTAGAACGCATGACCTCTTGTTTCCCAAACAAGGAGTCTTTCCACTAGACCACCAAGCCCTGCCGGGTTCCTAGGGCATTTTACCCCTTCTTGAAGAGGTGTGGGATCGGGGTATGTGTGTGCGATGACGTACCCCCTGCCCATGGAAGACAAAAGCCTGGCCTTGCCGTGGGTGCTGGGCCGGTGGGGCTGAAGGACCTTAGTCCAAGCGCCCCGAGGGATCTGGGGCTGGTGCATCTGGCCGCCTGGTCCCTGATAAGTCGGCTGGGGGAGGTTAATGGTTCCTATAGCTGAAGCGTTCGTGTGCCGCTTTGTGAGCGTGGGTCTGCCCGACAGGAGTAGACTAGCCGTTATACAGGCTGTCATGCCCCTGGCGGCCCCGGTTAGTATGCCCCTGCGGAGTCCCTGAGGCGAGCAGGTGCCAGGGTAACGTTGGTGGCAAGATCGTTGGACCGGGCAGCCGATCATTGAGGGCTTGCCCAGCTTTAAACGGCATCACGACTACCCCTAAGACTGAGCTGGGGTGGACACAGGTGAGTGGAACACAGGCACCCATTCCCATTCTACAGATGGGAAAACTGAGGCCGAGAGGCTCTGAGTCACCCAAGGCTCCTGAGCGAGATCATGGTCAGAGCAGGCCCCGAGCCCCGATCCCAAGATCCAATCGCCGAAGCCCCCCATTACTACCCCACACTGGCTACTGGCAGTGGTTGTGTGCCACCATTTGGGCCGGGCGGGGGAGTCCCTCTATGGGGAACGGAGATTGGCATGCTCGAGCCGCAGTGGCTGCATTCGCCCGAGGAAGAGCAGAGACCACTCTGCAGATGGCTGAGGTATGGAGGATGTGCCTCAGAAAGCTGGGAGGAACTGGGAAGGATCCCCCATTGAGCCTAGTTTATTTTGCGACAGGCTCTGCCCGGTGGGGCCCCACCGGAGGTGAGAGTCCCTAGTGGATGTATACCCACTGATTCCTCCCCATTAAGGGAGGAGGGGCCTGAATCCTTGTTCCTCGGGGGATGCAGGATGATTAAATCACCCCCCCTGCTCCTGGACAGACCAGGGGCCCTATACCAGGGGAAGTTGTCCATCTGCTTCCCGGTGTCCCTGGAGGAGGGTGTCCTCTCCCTCCAGCCTCGCCGTTGTAACCTACGGGGGCCCAGTTCTTGAACCCTTAAGGTTCTGGAGCAGCCAGTAGCTCCGCAGCACCACCGTAGCCCTCTCCCGGGGGGCTGGTTGGCAGCCCCTTGCTCAGCATGGGTGACGACCCAGGTAGGGGGCACCGTGCCAGTTAGAGCGCTTACTAGGAAGGGACTGACTCGGAGCCCGCACGGGGGGTGGGGGGGGGTCACGCCTTCCGCGCTTAGGAGGGAGCCCAGCCAGGTCCCCTTGGAGGAGGGGCCCAGGAGCTCCTATGAGGACAAATTCCAGGGGGAAGTGGGTAGCGACGCCCCGCCTGTCAGTGGTCTCGGAAGAGCCCTGAAGGAGGCTTAGAAATTTTTTTAATCTCCCTGAGGGAGGTTTGGGGAACGCTATAGGGATTTTACTCCCTCAATAGATTTGTATCAGGGCTGAGCCCTGAGCTCCCTGGCGCGCTCTCCTGCGCCCCGTTGCTTGCGGTGGAAATCCAGCGCCTGGTCCCCACTTACTTGTGGGGAAGCAGCTGAGGCTACCTCCCCCAATTCCAGAGCCTCCTCACCCTGCAGAATTGGGCCCCGTATTGCCAGCAGTCCGGGACTGAGCCGGCTGCAGCGGGGCGGGCCGTAGTTTCGGCGGGCTGTGCTGGCGGGGCTGCAGAGCGCGCAGTTTCGATTTCGCCCCGAGTTGCCCGCAGGGGCCTTCCTCGTAGCGGGTGGGGTACCGCACCGGCGGTCCCCGCCGCCGCCATGGTTCTGCGGGCCGGTACCCAGTGGGCTGCACCCCCGACTTATTGAAGCCCCATCCCGTGCATAAAGCCGGGAACGGGGAAAGGAGGCTGCCGCTTACCGCGGCTCCAGCGCCCACAGCGCTATTGGTATCCATGTGGGGCCAGTGCCCCTGCTGTTACCTAAGAAAACAACGGAAGAACACCCCCCCCCCCTTAGGGGGAAGGGGGGCCCCGAAAGTTGCCGGTGGGTGCGGAGCACCCTGCTACACTCCTTTCTGTTCTGAGGCAGACTTTCGACTGGGGAATGTGAGGGAGATCCCCTGCGCATGCCCAGCCGAAAGTCGGTTTGCTGCCTCCTAGTGTCCATGGCAGGGATCATCCCAACATCCGACTGAACGGACGAGAGGGCATAGAAAAGAATTTGAGGTAGGTGACCAATTCTGTTTTACCAGCATTTCCTAAGGACTTCAAACTCAAAAGCATACTTGATAACAACCCGATTACTCTTGCAGTACACTAGTTGCAGTGTTCAGTTTTTCTACCCATTGGAAGGGAAAGTGGTTGGCTCCTAAATTCATGGGTGAAAACTACCGTGATAGTGCTAGGGTGCCGCCATGGACTTACCTCCTCCGGGGCTGAGTCATCACCGCCGCCAGCATTCAGTCAGGCTCCATAACTAACATGACAGGAGCCTGGCCGCCAAGGAGGTGCACGTATGTACATTTGCCCGTTCCTGCGCTGTATCCAGCGGACCTCTCCCCCCCGGCAGCCATGGCAGCCAATGAACGCTTGGCACCAGCAGCTCTCCTGACTGTGGTGAGTAGAGAGAGCTTTCAGACGTGGAAGCACGCTTTACTCCTGTTTGGGCAGTGGGATCCCAACTGTGGTGGCAGTTAGTCTGGGCTGTGACTCGGGGACTTCCCCGAGTTACAGCCCAGGCTAGTCACCACTGAAGTCGGGATCCAGCCCATGCAAACATCTGGCATGTCTTTTCTAACGTGCTGGTGGCCAAAGGAGTAAAGCGCGCTAAGCCAGCCACCGTCACGTCTGAAAACACCCATCATCAGTAATTCCTTGAAATCCCTGTCATGGTAGCAGGCACTAAAGCAAGTATCAGAAAGAGTCCATGCCCCAAATGTTTATAGCCATACAATATTCTACAAGAAATTATTCCATATTACGTTTCTGATTTACGGTTGCCAGCCCTCCAAATGTTCAAAAATCATAAGTCCCCCACAGAGTAATTAAAAAAAAAAAAAAAGACTTGGTTTGAGTCTTAAGACAGTACAGTGGGTCTCTCTACATAGCCAGGAGGATTAGAGACTTAAAAAGAAATTAAGGAGAGATGCTCATGATGCTACTACTGTGGATACAACTTATTGCTAAAGTCAGCCTCTCTCCCAGCCGACGTGCAGTGAAATAACTTTTTACAAGTTATGCAAAACTTGTAAGAAAGTAAAAAGCATTTCATTGCATGATTTTTACAAGGCATGTAATGTAATAACTTCTTTTTAAAAAGCATTAAAAAAGGCTATTTTGGCAACTACAAGCAAGTTAGAAAAATTAGGGAAGACAACACAGCTTTTGTAAACGGAAATCATGTTTGAACAATCTATTCGAATTCTTTGAAGGAGTCAACAAGCATGTGGATAAAGGTGACCCAGTCAGTTAAGCGTACTTGGATTGTCAGGAAGCCTTTGGCATGTTCCTTCAAAGACTCTTAAGGAAATTAATCATGGAATAAGAGGGAGGGTCCTTTCACTGATCAGCAGGTTCCTAGTTTTCCGTGACAAAAAAAGGGAAGTTCTCAGATTAAAAAAACCCGTAAATTGAACAAACTGGTTTTCGGTGAGTAAATGTAAACGCTACTTGACTTTCCCGTACCACAATATATATAGGTATGAGTTAGAACACCATATTTTATTGTAATATTTTACTGCAATTTTTCAGCTACCTGTTCCATCAACATTCTAAGTAAATAAACAAATTTAGGTCTGTGGCACTCCTCCAAATGCAGCACCCCTTCCCCCACAGCACATTGTCTTTAGGTTGCTTCCCCTCGACTTCCCTGCACTTACTGCCTCCGCCTCCCAGTCTGGTCCCAGACTGCTCTGTCAACCAGAAAGGGAGACCATATACAGGCTGGCACTTGTGGAAACTGCTAAGGGCCCAATTAGGCCCACCTCCTGTCCCCCCTTCCCAAGGTCCAGAAGACCTGACTGCCCCAACAATTCATAGCTCCCCTGCCCCCCACCCAACTCACAGAAGGTCTGTGGCACCCCTCCAAATGCAGAGCTCCTACCCCTCCACAGTACATGCCTTCAGGTTGCTTCCCCTCAGCTCCACTATGCGTCCTCGCTGCCCTGCACTCACGGTGTCCTCCTCCCAAACCTGTACATTTTTGCCATTTTCTGCAAAATACTCTGGAAAAAGGCAAAATCTCTGGTTTTCTGTCAACAATGAGAAAAGTAGGAACCCTGTTGATCAGTAATTGATTAAAAAGTTAATGGGCAGTTCTTCAAAGGAGGGAAGCTAACAGTAGGGTTTCCCATAATACTGGTATCAGTGCTGGTTAGTATATTTACTAATCTGGAAATGAGAGAATTGCCAACATGTTGGGTGGCAACATTTCCAGATAAAGCAGACACAGATGAGTTACAGAAGAATCTTGCTTACCTGGTTGACCGGGCAATAAAATGGCAGACGACACTCATTGAGTGCAAAATAATGCTCGTTAGAAAAAATTATCTAACTATACAGCCACAGTGTTGGTTAGGATCCAAATTAAATGTTACCATTTAGTTTGGAGATTACAAATAAAATGGCAACCATGTTTTTTAATTGAGAAAATGAAAATGCCAGTATTGGAGGACTTATTTCAAAGAGAATCTGCAACCACACCAATACATAATCCTGGTGCATCTCCAACTTTGGAGGAACTGGCTCTGAAGTTCTCAGAGAAAGGAAATAAAAATTACCCAGGTCTCTCATTCCACAACTAGGCACTCAGATCATCAAGTGGAATAGTTTTGAATATCGTCGCCCAGATGCACGGCGACTTTGACGCCGCGTTTTATACAATGGGAGAACCAGAGGCTGTAGAAGCCCCGCCTTGTCTGATTTCATGGGATCAGTTTCAGTGGGTGTTGCCCTCTGATGTGCAGGATGCTCTTGGGGCTGTCAGGGCCACCTTTTATGAAATGGATCCGTGCCCATCCTGGCTGATTAAGGCCAGCCAGGAGACGTTAGGGCTGTTGCTGGCACGGGTGGTATATGCCTCCCTTTGGGAGGACAAAGTGCCAAGCTGCTTCAAGGAGGCTGTGCTGTGGCCTCTGCTCAAGAAACCATCGCTTGACATTGATTATTATTATTATTATTAACCAACATTTATATAGCGCCAGCAGTGTACCTGGCACTTTACAAAGTAATAAAATAGACACGGTCCCTGCCCCTAGGGCTTACAATCTGAGAGACAGGAGCTGGGGGA
>QEPC01010648.1:1643056-1662433 GCA_003113815.1 Sphenodon punctatus | reverse complement strand
GGGTAAAGGATAGGGGGTGGGATTTTTAGCTGGTGGGTCTTCTCTCTTTTTACCATATGTATTGTCTTTGTAACCCCCCCTTTTTGTACATTTGTATCTGTTTTAAATTATGTAAGCTGGCCTGAGCTGTCATGAGGCTGGATGGGGCAGGGTAGAAATCATTCAATAAATAAATAAATATTTAATCCATACCTTCTGCATAATCGATGGCTCCAGCAAACACAAGGGCTGCAAACTCTCCAATGCTGAACCCGGCAGCTGCAACACAGCTCTCAATTGCCTAAAATAATGAAACAAACACAAACCAAAAGATTCAGAACAGCATAATCCTCATTCTTGGAGAAATCAAAACCCTAATTTTCAAAAGGTCCTCCGTATACTACGGAGACCTGTGCTGCCGCAGCAGAGGAACTAGATGCCTGGGTGCTACTATGCTGCCTGACGCAACATACCATGCCACACATTGACCAGGCCATCAAGGTCAGCGAGTAAATCCCTCAGTGTTCTGGAATCCTATTAGATCCCCCAGAGTTCTGGGGCAGACAAACCTAACTGGCCCACCATCCCAACAGGGGCAAAGTGGGGGCAGGGATCTGGGCCCTCAGAAGATAATGGTTTGACCATAACAACAGTGTCATTAACACCACCCCCAATAATCAGAAAGAACCCCTGTTTGTTTCCAGGCCGGTTGGTGTAAAACATTGAATCCAGCACGTCCAGCCTCATGTGGCAGGCCAGATTATGGCAGCCATGAAATCCTGCTCTGCCTCTAAAAGGGTGGCCTGAAATCACCCAAGACAATAAGTCTGGGTCATCTCAACACCAACTCCGAGACCAGCTTGGCTAGAGCAGTCCGGGAGTCTGCTGTGCAGTGGTGTCAGTACATCAGCAAAAAATCCCAAACTACCCCAGGCCTCAAACATAAAATGGGCTCACACTATGCTTTTAGTGCATTTTAGAATTTTGTTCCAAAAAGGTCAGTGCCTTGTAAATTCTAACCTCTCTGGTCAAGCACCTGTTTCTAATCATGACTGTTTAGTGCCAGGCACATTGCTTCAACTATATAAATAGTAACTACAGGTGCACTCTAGGCTCCCAACAAACATCACCACATCAGTTAATCTCAAAAACCAGTTGCTGCGTTTTTCTCCACAACCAGAACAGCCATAGAGATTTGGTTTTATTTTTAAATGAAAGCGAGATTCTAGAGAACAGAGAACCAGTGTTGTTCCCGATACCTGCAGTTAGAGAATAAACCTGGAAGTCAAAATTATCTCTCTTTTTAAAAGAAAGCAAACTAAAAAAACCACCCTTAAATACGTTCCCCACCCCTCTTTAAATCCTGATTTTTAAGCTACATTCATGATTTTGGAGACCCCACCCTCACTATGCTCAGGGATGAAAATCCCAAGCCCACAGTTGCTACCGATGTCTTGACCTATGTGGGAGTATGAGTGGGTGATCCCAGAACTAATCCCCTAGGCATGTGGAGTTCCCAGCAGTCCCGTATTTCTGTGCAGTGCGGCGCCGCATCCCTTGGGATCTGGCAGCCCTAAGCGGGTGCTGCCCTGGGCAGAGGAGCTCACCTCGGGACACTGGTGGTGCAGCTTTTCCACAGCAGCCAGGGAGATGACGAAGACAGCGGGCTGGCTGTGCACCGTGCGGTCCAGCTCGGCCTGCGGCCCTTCCAGGCAGAGCCGCAGCAGGTCGTAGCCCAGCACGCGCTCGGCAACCCAGAAGAGCTCGCGCACGTTGGGGTAGCGCAGCAGCCCCCGCCCCATCCCCACGAACTGGCTGCCCTGCCCGGGGAAGAGCAGCACTGAGCTTTTCTCGGGAGACCGCCGCGGCGGCGGCTGCTGAACCGTCTCCTCCTTGTCCCCAACCACCGCGTCCCGCAGTAGCTCAGATATGTTCACTTTTGGGGGCCCGCCGGGGCCCGAGCTGCCCGGGCGCTTGGAGACGCCGGGGAGCCCTGCCAGCGTTCTGCAACTACCCAACCGCGACACCGTGGCCAAGGGGAACCGGCTTGTCATGGCGGGGCCTATGAGAGCAGCAAGGCCTAGTCGCTAAGGCGCGAAACCTCGCGTTGCTACGCCAACCAGGCGAAGCTAGGGGTCCGCCGTTGCACACACAATTGGCTGCACATGTCTAGGTCCTTCGGCAAAATGCTTCCCCACTCCGGGAAACAGGAAACGAAAGGAAGGTTCCGCGCTACTAAACAGACCGTTATTCAAAATGGAAGTGCCCTCTCGGGACGTGTTCACAGGAAACGTTTACCTGAAATTATCCCTGGGACGTTTACTCGAGAGTAAAGTTATTTAATCTGACTGCTTATATCCAGGGCTCCTGATCCAGATAAGAGTGTCCACATGCAATGCTAGTTGTTTATTTAAACGTTTTATCCACTAGGGAAAGCATTTTCTCCGAGGTTACGATTGTTTGTTTGTAATCGTAGTCTAGTACTTACATTATACATAGGCACATAAATCTGGATAAAGAATCTCATTTAGGTACATGTCAGAAAAGGACAATTTAAATGTTCCTACTATTTATTTATTCATTCACACCTTTATCCCATTCTTCTAAAGCTCAGGGTGGCTTGCAAAGTAAAGGATATAAAAATATCTGAAAATCCCCTGAAAACTCCACCCCAACCCTCTAGAAACCCACTCCCCACTCAATTCCCCATGTTTGCCAGCATAATCTTCTAACACAAGGACCAAATGTGACCCGCCACTAGTTTATATTTGGCTCCTTTCCAGTTCCTGGTTTTGGTCCCTGGATCCAGCCTCTACCTCCAAGCACTGAAAGACTGAGCTCAGGGTAAGGGAACATAGAGGAAGTGATGCAAATATTACGATAGGGCACAGTTAGATGCATGGTCTTCCAATCTAGGGCACACTGCCCCTGCTCCCACACCTCCCAGGAAGCTATGGCAGCTCATATTCTCCTTTGCTCTTGGAAGCACATGGACACCCTCCCCCGCCACTTCCATTGTGCAAGTATGGAGAGTTACATGTAGTTCCTGAATTGCCATTTGCCCGTCTTTTGCCTAGATCCAGGAACTGGAAAGGGACCAAAAAGCAAAACAGCACCCAGCCCTGGGAGCTGAACTTAGCCCACAGACCAGAGGTTCCCCATCTAAGTTTTAGATGGCAGTTTGTCTCTCTCCCCGCTGGACAGAAGTGAATCATGCTCCCATTTAAAAATAAATCTTATTCTTCCCTATCTGCATCTGATAAATGAATCCTTGCCTTTGGGATCAAAAATAGGAATGGTGTAAGAGCAGTCACAACATTTGCTTATTATTCCAAAAATAGTACATGACTGGTGATAATATATAGGGTAGTTTGAATTTGTACCGATTTGTGACAGCGGAACTTTGCAAACTTAAGGGTGTGTCATACCAACTCCATCGAAGTCAATAGCAATACTCCATTTTTATTAAAAGTAGATTCAGGATCGCACCCTATAGAAACCTATTTTATTTGCAGTACACGAGATTCGAAGCAGTGTGTCAGCTCACAGACGCCCGAAGGAATCACACCGAGGAGGAAAAAAAAAAAAAGAGCTTTCCTCAGAGGGACAGAGTTATAGATCAACAACAGCAAAAGCCTCCCTCTTGAGAACGAGTCCTCCAAACCAGGAATCCTCCTCCTTTCAGCTCCCAAAGAGGGTGAAACCCGAGCAGCAGTAGGGCTATGCCGCCACTCCCCCAGTAGCAGCTCCACCCTGCTCCCGCAGCCAGGGGCTTATTGCTAGGCGGCTGCTACTCTGCGTAGGAGGCACATCCAAGCTTCAGGCCGCACTTCGCCTGGCCCCACAGAGCAGCGGCCGCAGTCTGGTTCGGTGGACTCTTAGGCTGGAGCAGCGATAACAACAGGTAATTCTTTCACCTCTCAGCTGGAGTCTCCCGGGGAGGCTTTCAGTTATGGCTGGGGAAACTTAACGGGTGGAGGAAATGAAAGTCTGGCTTGCAGCAGGAGGGGAGTGTCATGGCACTGGTATGGAGGGGGAAGGGAAATGTCACTTTGTTCCATCTCTTGGGGCAGGTGAGTAGTGGCTTGGTTACTTTAGAAAGGCGTGCCACCTGCACAGTGCCATTCTAACAACCCAGCAAGTACAATAGGGAATCTGTATCCTAATGCCACGTGTCAGCTGCTGTCCTTCACACACTAGAGTAAGTGGTTTGAGGATTGTGTCCATTGGCAGCTGGTCTATTGCCTAAGAGCAGTACCATATGTGTTGTGCCTAGCAGTCATTTAGCCTCTGGTCAAGGGATTCCTGGCCAAGTTCTTTAAGCTCTGGTGTGATGAGAAACTTAGTTAATAGCTCCTAAAGCCACTTTTAAATCCTCAGATTAAACATGCTACAGCAGTGAAAAGTTTTATTACTACTTACACTTCACTATTTTATTTGTCCTCCTTTTAGTCACTCAGTGTAGCATAGTGAGAGGGACTGTAATGTGCACTAAACAGAACTTTTACCAGGGTTTTTTGAATAACTTTCAGGAAGCCAGAGGAAGCAGTCATATAGACTGTTTTCCCCCCCTTACAGGCCTTGCTTCATTTGTCAGGTGCAAACAAACCAAGCTGAATTGTGTAACTCTGCACTCTTGCCCTTCCACTCTGTTCTACTGTACATTTTGTAAATTCACCTTGCCCAAATTAACTTTCAAATACTCCCTTCATTGTTCTTCTCCTTGGTTGCTGCATTTCCACTCTGCAGTGGCTGAGGTGACTGCATTTCAGGGTTTTAAGGTAAAATTATCAATATATGAATACCATTTCCCTTTCTTTCCTTCTCATTTATATTTAATTTTAATAAGAATACAAGACATTATTTACATGCAATTTGGCTGGGTGTGTTAGCTCTTGCCATTGATTAGGAAACACTGCTTAGTAACCTTTCTCTACCACGTAAATCCATACCACATACACACTATGGATTTATCTGGACTACAGGACTGTGGTGACAAAGTCTTAGTTGAGGTGATCTACAGCTGCCACCCAGGACTTGCTAGAGAAGTAGAGAGAGTGGGTGGACACAAATAGTAAAGGATCAAGGCACGTAGAAAATACACAGATTCAAACTTCGAAGATGAAGCATGCTGCTGCTTAAGAGTTAGGTTGCCCTTGAGGGTGTGGCGGGTTTCACGCTCTTGTACCAGCCAGAATGAACCAAGACCTTAATTTACCAAGAGTAGCTATTTTCATCACCTCAGATTCTCTTTTGTTTGACCTGCACTTGTCTTTGAATTCCACCCCTTCCCAGTCTCTTACTCTGAAAATCTATTATTTGCAGTTGGTGCTGCAATAGCTGCATGTGACTTAGAACACATTCACACATACACCAAACGCTTTCCCCCGCATGTTTGGTGTACGTCAGAATTCTCTGCTGTGTGTGTTTCAGTCGAACTGCACATTTTTTCTATGTACATGACTGGGTGCCCAAATCTTACTGTTACAAGGCTGGGTGTTAAAACATGCAGGTTTTTTTTTATGTGGGTACGGGAGGAAATGGGAAAATGCATGTGGACTGACGGATCAGTATTCCAAGTGGCAGCTATTTTTTTGTAAACATGGGAGGAGGATAAAAACGGCCCAGGATATCAGAGATTGTGGTTTTGGTGCCATCAGCACAAAGGACTAACGGGAGCGTGAGGGGCTTCCAACATGTTGCCACCCCACTCAGACAGCTCCCCCGGTTGGGGTGGAGGTGGGAGCCTGCTCACTTTAACAGCTCCACTACTCCCAGCTCCTTCACCACGGCAGAGTGGAGGCAGGAGCCCGCCCGCTCCAACTCCTCCTCCTCCCTGGGAGGGGGCAGAAACTGCACCTAATGTGTATGTGAGAATGCTAAAATGTACAGAAAACATGTGCCGAAAAAATGTGTGTGGAAAATATGACCTGAGAAAGGGGGTGGCTAACTTTTGTGTATGTTTACATTTCTGCACGAGATAAATTAAGTGCATTTTTGGGTACGTGTGAATGTGCCCTAAACCAGTAGCATTCCCCTTATAAATATTACTCCTGAAGCAGCTTTGGTAAGTCTGTCTTATTCACTAACTAGTTGAAAAAGAAGGTGGTGCTTTTTTTGTTTTGTTTTTTTAAAAAAATTATTATTATACTGCCACCCTTTACTCTGTTAATTGAGTTAGATGTTACAGAATGAAATGAATTTATGAAAGGCTATGGTGAAACACACTTTAAAGTGTGTCACACTGAGGGATTACAAAAAGAGAGTTGAAAGCTTGGCATGAATTTGCAATGTAATAATTTTGCATCACTTGGATATTATGAAACCATATTGAACAGGGAGCCAGATTTCATGGAGCAATTTAATATAAAAAAGTCTGGGTTATGAAACTGAATGAGGACAGTATGTAATGCTAACAGGCCTTCCCCTCAGAGCAATCAGATATAAACTCTACTATTAATACATCCCTCTACTATACATATCAAAGGACAATTTCCCTAAAGAAAATGAAGTAGGTCTCATAGGATGTTTTTGGAGCAGGACATCTACCTGGATACAGCTTATCCTAGCCTGACCTGACCTTCCTCTTTCAGCTCCAAAAATGGCTTATTGCCATTTCAATTTAAGCTTCTATCACTATTAAAACATCAAGTCTTAAAGGCAGTTTGTTTTTTAAAAAATGTTTGAGGTGTCCCAGTGCAGTCTAGTTTAATACACACAGATCAAAGAGATTTACAAATTCCTACAGTCTTAGAATTATCCCCCAGTATTAACAAGCTTGGAAACTAAGGGTGTTTTTAGACAAGCACCTCCCCACCCATTACCCTCTCATCAAGCATATTGCAGGGCTGCATTGGTGCCATATGTGGCCTTGCAAGATGCATGATGGGTGTGGAGGTGCTTGTCAAAAAACAAGCACCTCCACGGCAGAGCGGAGGAAGGAGCCCGCCGGCTTCAACTCCTCCTTCTCCCTAGGAGGAGCAGGAGGACAAACTCTCACTGACTTTTCATGGTGGAGAATTACACCCTAGATCATCTTAATCATATAGTCTCTCATTAGAATTATAGAATTGTGAAATTCTAAAGGTCATCTAGCCCACGTCCACCCCTCTTCTCCAAGGCAGGATAGCCTCTGCCTATCTTCACTTTAATTCTTCCTCCTAATATATCCAAATATATATGTTTAGGTGGAAATAAAAATTACTAGTAGGTTAAAACAACACTAACATGTGACATTATTTATAAGAACACAAAACTTACTACATTAAATCCCAGCAGGGTTTGTGCAACCACTATTTGTGCTTTTGGAAACCTACACTTGTACACAGGATCTTTTACACAGGAACAAAGCAAAAAATACATGAAATATAGGAAAATGTAATATAAGAACAAGCCAGTGGACACAGGAAAAGACATTATTCCTGAAACTTAAGACAAGCAATTCCACCATGCAGCAAATACCCAAACCAATGAAGCATGTTCTCCTAGTGTGCGAGGAAAGTAGAGGAACAATGCTTGATGCGAATCAGTGGGAATTTTTGGTCAGAAAATGGGTAATTTCCCTCCAAGTGTGCCTATTGATACAAAATTTTGGATCCCTACTTACCTTTGCACTTTTTGCCCGTCCACCAAATTTGCTTGAAATTGGCCTACAAGATCAAAAGATATAGGTTGTAGGTGGGTAGGGCATGCTTGCACACACAGAGGCAGGGCGATTGCCTAAACCTTTCTATAGGAAACCAGGCTAAAAGACTGCTCTCAGCTTGGTATTCATTTTAGGGGGGTGTAAGAATTGATTTAACTAGCCGTGAAGCTATGTCAAATAGGACAAAACCAATAATATAAACAAATCACAACATATAAAACCATACATAAAACCAGCTCAAACAAACAGACCTATAAAATAACATTGGCAGCAACATTTGCCATAGGCTAAGCACTGACCTAGAGGGCCCTACTTATCTATCCCTGAATTTTGGCTGCTGAAACTGCAAATGCAGAGACTGCCTTTGTAATATGTTCTCTTAAGTGGTATCCATTTTAACAATCACACGGTTGGAAATCCTTCTTATGAAATGTTTCGTAATATCTGCTTCAATAACCTTTTTAGGGAAGGTTATTGAACAGGTGGTGGCTCAGCAGCTCCAGTAGCATCTAGATGGTCTCAGCTTCCTAGATCCCTCCCAGTCTAGCTTCCGCCCAGGGTATGGCACGGAGACTGCACTTGTGGCCTTGGTCAATGACCTGCGTCAGGAGATGGACCAGGGACGTTCGACCTTACTGGTCCTATTGGATCTCTCGGCTGCTTTTGACACAGTTGATCATGGGCCATTGGTGACTCGCTTGCGGGGCCGGGCAGGATTGGGTGGGACAGTGCTACAATAGTTCCGTTCCTACCTAGCTGGTAGGATCTAACGGGTGGTGCTGGGGGATAAGTCATCTTCCCCCCGTGACCTCTTGTGTGGTGTCCCCATAGGTTCTATTCTGTCCCCGCTCTTGTTCAACGTGTACATGCAGCCATTAGGCAAGGTTGTGAGGTGGTTCGGAGTGAGTTGTCATCAATATGCTGATGACACTCAGCTATACCTCTCATTTTCATCGGACCCAGGCCCTGCAGTCTCTGTGCTTTCCCAATGTTTGATGGTTGTGGGGGAGTGGATGAGGCAGAGCTGACTGAAGCTGAATCCTGACAAGACGGAGGTAATGTTGGTGGGGAGAGAGGCGGGTGTGACTTCACCTAGTTTTGGTTTTTTTAAAATGTTTATATTTTTATTGCTTCCCTCTAAAGTGGTTTAAAGTAAAGAGAAAGTAAGTAAAGCAGCTGGGAACCTTCCTCAAAGTGTCATCAGAAAAGGTTGGAAACAATGCAGAATCCTTAGCTTTAGGGCTCTCCCAGATCCTGCTGTCTATGTGATTGTAAGATTTGTCTAACTCCACCCCCGCCCCCCAAATCGGGAGCAAGAGTAGGATGAGGTAAAGGGAAAAACAACATCCCACGTTACTGCATTGGCTTATGAGGAGCAACTAGAGGAAAAACTTGGGTAAGGGCTGCTCTTAGGAGTAAAATCTGCACTATGAGAGGTCTGTTTTCTCCTCCCTTTCTCTTGCTTTCTCTCCATCCTCCACATATGGATTTTACACTTTACTTTTCTACCAGCATCTGCTCTCTCTTTCTTGTGTCTTTTCTCTTCCCCCATATACATGGTCTTATTGTTCTTTTACAATAGCAAAAATACCTTTTTCTACAGAGGTAGGAAGGGTAGCTCATTGGGGATGCCTTTCCTTGCCTCCTTTTACTTACTTTCCCCCTTTCTGAAGGAGAAGGTGGATTAGTCATGGAGGACCTGACATTAATATCCCCAACACCAATCAATATTGCTCCTTCAGCCTGCCAGCCAGCTAATCCTTGAAGGCTGAGAGGCTAGCTAGCTACCCAGTACTGCATGCCTGAAAATTCCCAGTGCCTGTTGGGATGGCTGCCACCTAGCATACAGAGCCTAGGGCTATCAGTCGGCTGGCCTGAATACTAATCTTGATGCTGCCACTGACTTGCTATATGACCTTGGTCAGGTCACTCGACTTCAGCTATCATACGTGTAAAATCAGGTGAATGAGGCCTGCCAATCTTTGCACAGCACTTCAAATGCTGTGGTTTAAAAGTTCCCTAGAAGTACAAAATATTAATACTATTTTAAGGATTAGGACATCAAATTAATGGCAAGCTAAAAATCTTGTACCACAGCTATAGCTCCCCCTTTCCTTAGTCTGTCTCCGTTTCCGTACAACTTTCCCCTCTCCATTTTTGTTCCTTTTCCTACTTGTCTTGTGTCCCCTCCCACTTCTGTTTGTCTGACTTGCTTTCTGTTCTCACCCTGAGCTAAGTTAGTCTGGCTGTTCCTGCTTGTATGCTGGGCTTAACGTGCTGTGAACGCCATTGCCGTTCTGATTTGAGAACATTTTGCGTTCACTTTGCTAAGGTTCAAATGGGCTGCTGGACCCAGCGTTTCCCCTGCTGTTCTAGTTAGAACAGCTGAGTGAAAGTGGTGGAATCAGGCTGTTTTCACTCCCCTTGAGCATTACTATGAGCTCTGACCTTCAGCTAGAGCCTGTGCGGAACTACCTATGCCCCTTTTCTCTTCTCGACATGCTTTGTTGCTCCTGTAAATAGCAACTCCTAGTGTCCCCGCAGGAGCAGACAAAAAAGCTGGTCACTCTTGCATTTTTTTCTTGCTATTCATACTTCCTGTGAAGCAGTTTGGGCTGCAGCCGAAATGCTGCTTCTATAGGGGAATTGAAAAAGCATGGGTGTGAGCGAATGTGAACTTGCAATTTCTCTGTTAGGTTTAAATCTCTGTGGGGAAAGAGCGCGCTTTGTATCTGACTTGTGTTACATAGGAGGTATAGCAGCAATTAACAAACAATGACAGGTTGCACAGGTTTCAGTAGAATGCCCTCCTCTGCCTAGGAGCTTTGCTGATGATACCCAGCAAGCTTTTTCTCCAGCCTCTCCCCCTTTGAACAGTTTCTGCCTCAGCCCTTTCTCCCTTTTGCCACTTAACCTTATTGCCCGCCCCCCGTCTTCTCCCCCTAAAAACACATCCTTGTTTCTTCTCTTACGAAGTAACTCACTCATTCCCACTTGCTTTTCCCAGAGCACCTCTCCCCTGTGTACCTGCTTCCAAAATCCTGCTCTATATCATCAACTTTTGTTGCTTTTTTAACACACCCTGATCCTCTAATCTGCTCCTGGTTGCTGACCAAAGTTGGAGAAGGGCACTTCCTTTGGGTCGGTCTTGCTGGGTTTTTAAAAAATGTAACACCCCCATGTCCTTCCTCTTTTCTCTCTCTCATTGTGGCTCTGCTGTTTACTAGTTTTCTCTTACGCACCATTAATATCCTTCAGAATCTCTTGTGGCTGCTCAGTGCCTCCTTCCGCAACTGTTGGCATTAGTATAGGGCTCAGCTAGGTGAGTGGTTAACAAAGGTGTGATGTTAACACATCAGAGTTAAACCATTCATGTCGACAGCTAGCATGTGCTTAAACACGTTAGCTAGTAAAGGAAAGCTCTATAACAGCAGCCTCCAAACTTTTATCTGTGTGACCTCATTTAAATACAATCCTGTGATAGACAAGTGAAGTACATCAAATATCAATCAGGATCACACCCCCATCTACAGATGGTGTGACCTCATTTGGGGGCCTGAGTTCTAACCCACAGTTGGAAACCTCAGAAGACCCGTTGTCTTTCTTTTTGAAGAGACTTGAATCTCGCACATTTTTTAACTATGTTGCTAACAAAGATTTCTTGGTCAGTAGGCAGTCTTCAAAGGGCATACTCCCCACATATATTCATTCATATTCTTTTCCTTGAGTTTGCTAAGAAAAGGCTAGAAGTTTTAATCAAACATGCATCTTAAATAGCTTCCCAGCCAAAAGTGATTCAACAGGATATGTTCAATCTCCTCGGCGACAGTGCTTGAATCTTCAGAGACTGGGAGTGATCTATGGCCTTACAGCAGGTACAGGCTGTTGCTGCTTTGCTTGATCAGGCCAAAAACGTTCCACTCCAGTAATTTGACATTTTGTAATGGTAAAAGACTACTTGTCTTTTTTCTTTTTTAAACATGCCATTTTATATAGAAATTGAGTTTGGTTAAAAAATGCAATGCTTAATGAAATTTTAAAAGTACAATTTTAAAAATGCCAGGCGCCATTTTGCCTTGTAAGTTTAATCATCTGTGACTGAAGCGCTCCATACGGGTGAAACTGCCACATTAGCATTATGTTTGTGCAACGCAACTGTCATTGTTTTTGATTGCAACTAACAGTGCGGCCCTCAGTATATTTAGTGCTGGTGTTATCTCAGCACCAGCCAATGGCCCAATGCCCAGTGACTTCAGTGGGATACATATGGCCACTAAATGTCCTGAGAACGACACTGTAATATTGACATCACATCCCGCAGGCTTCCATCTTGTTCAACCTGTATATGAAGCAGCTGGGCAAGATCGTTTGGCGTGAGGTGTCATCAGTATGCTGTTGGACACCCAGCTGTACCTCTCTTTTTCATTTGCTCAAGTCCTGCAGTCTCAGTGTTTACCCATTGCCTTGCTGCTGTGGGGGACTGGATGAGGGGGAGTCAACAGACTGAATTCTGACAAGACTGAGGTGATGATGGTTGGTTGGCCTTGTGACTTGGGGGGGGATTGGGACCCCTGTTATGGATGGGATCCGACACCCCCTGGTCACTCAGGTTTGCTTTTCTTTTATGTCTGTTTAGGGCCATGGCGAAAGCCCGTGCCATCAATAAATCTATCTATCACTCAGGTTTGCAGCTTTGGAGTGCTCCTGAATCTGTCGCTGTGCCTGGACTCCCAGGTGGCAGCAGGGGCCAGGAGTGCTTTTCACCAACTCCATCTGGTGAGACTGTGATCTTTTCTTTCTGATTCATACCGGGCTACCATCACCCATGCCTTCATTACCTCAAGGCGAGACTACTGCAATGCGCTGGACGTGGGGCTTTCCTTGAAGACTGTCTGGAAGCTGCAGCCAGTGCAGAATGCGGCAGCCCAGCTCCTCACAGGGGCATGTCACCGACAGCACAGAATATGGGTGCTCTGGAATCTGCGCTGGTTGCCTATTGTCTTCCGGGCACAATTCAAGGAGCTGTTGGTTTTGACCTTTAAAGCCCTAAATGGCTTGGGACTCACTTATCTGGAAGATCGCCTGCCCTACCATGTCCCATCGCAGCCTTTGCAGTTAGCTGGGGATGCCTGTCTGGAGGTACCAGTTTTTAACTTGGCCTCCACGAGAAGGAGGGTGTTCTTGGCTGATGCTTTGCAGCTGTGGAACTCCCTCTCCTAGGAGGTTTGTTTATGCCTTGGCTTGAGCGTCTTTAGCAGGCAGTGTAAAACTGTTTTATTCACAAGGGTGTTTGGGAGTGGGGGTTAGGGGATGGGGGAGTTAGGAGGGTGGGGATTTGGTGTGGAGAGGGATTGGGGGGATGGCATAGGGTTGGGGGGTATTTTGATTGTTTTATATTTGTATTTTATATGATTGTAAGCTGCCTTTGGTGGGAAGGGCAGGGTAAATAATTAAAATAAAATAATAATGTGGTGAATAAGCTTTAGCTAGCCCTCTGCACTGGAATGTATTTTCCCCTTATGGTTCCACTGGGATTAGATGGAATATTTCCATTGACTTCATTGGACTTGGATGAGACCCCAAAGTGTTAAATATCATCATCTCTCAAAGTCTTTTAAATTTAAAATGTTTTGTTAGTTTGAATCTAACGTTAAGCAAACGAGCATTCCTGTGATTTGTTTCAGAATTGGTTTCTACCTCCGAAATGGTACCGACGTGGGCCCCAGCAGTTGGTTTCACCATCTTGCCCCATGTGGGAGGCTTCCTTGGATCTACGATAACAAGAAGAGAAATCCCTACGTGGTATAACTCTCTACGGAAACCATCATGGCAGCCACCTAACTGGATGTTTGCTCCTGTCTGGGGAACTTTGTACACATCAATGGGGTATGTCTTACTGAGTAGATGTGCTTAATTTGGTAGTAGTTTTACTTATGCTAGCAAAGCTGCATTTGTGGGAAGACTCAAGCTGGATAGGCTAGAGAGGTATCTTCACACTGATGGCACACCTACATTTGTAAGCAGCAAGTTGAGAGTTGGCTAGAGTTACTACACTGCTCAACAGGTGAGAACTTGTTTAGGAAAAGCAGGTTTTTCTTTTTACCCTGCACTTTTGCAGATTAGGTGTGTATTTAAAAGCTGGAGTTTGGAAGGCTGCTGTTAGTCTACTTCTGTGACACACATCAACGTGTCAAGTAGGAACTTGATAAGTGAAGGAAGTTTTGTGGTGGTTTTTTTGTTCAAGTGTAGCAGATGTAGATTGAAATTTGTACCGTATTTTCAAATAAATAAGGGATTGGTCTTTGGACTGTCCCTGTAGGTTGCAGGCCTCAAACCATTTGTCTGAAGCAGTTCCATTGAGGTTGATTTAAACCTTCTTGAATCTATATGCTAGTTTTATAAAGTGTCATTCAAAATAACATTTTTTGTTTTTAAACTGTGTGGTATAATCTGCCAACTCTGTGCTGGAGTATAAATTACTGATAATATTCAGTGATTTTTTTACTTGCTTTTGCCTCACCACTTGTTGCCTGTTTAGTCTCTCCTCCTCTCCCTGGCCCTTTATCTTTCATGGAATAACAATAATCTTGCAGCCCAGAGAGAAAGGTGATACTGTGCTGTATTTTCAACAAAATTTCTCCTTTCTAAACACGTGCAAGTTCTTTTAAAAAAGAAATAATTCTATCCCCTCATATATCACCAAAACCAGAACATGGTCTGTGTTGAAAAGCAGAATGAGAAACTGCTGAATCAAGAGAGTAGGAAGCCCAACAGATTAGATGGTTTCTCAAGAGTGCATTGCACAATACACAAGCAATTGTGCCTGGAGTTCTTACAGAAAACCAGGAAGCTAGCTCACATTTTTGCTTTTAAAATCCAAATAGCAGCAAGGGTTTATTTGAAAGTGGGAAGAGAACAACAGGAACTGGATCATTCCACGTATGCCCTATTTTTAATACACACGTGCAAAGGGTTCTGGGTAATAAGTTATCCAGCATTCTTTGACACTAGTTAGCAAGACATTTGTTGAGTGAACTCTCTAAGGCTGTTTTTAAATGGGTATGGCTGGGGGTGTCCATGTGTGCTGAATGGGATGGCCGTGGACCGCCCATGCACATTGGGTGAGTAGGAAGGGGTTCAAACGGGTGGCTCCCTGGGTGGTTACACCTCAGCATCATCTATGTGCTGCCCCCCGCCACAGACCATGGGCGAGGGGGAAGCACGATGGGCTGGTCTCCAATATCAACATGTCCTGGCCGAGAGCTGAGAAACCTGGGCCGGTTCCCTGTGCCTTGGAAAGACTGTTTCCCTGCCCACAGCGCTTCCAAATGGCGGACCACTCTGCCAACATGGCTGGCTGCCACCGTTCGTATGGGCTAGGGATGCATGGGCACCTCTCCCCACCCACCATTCTGCCTGCCCCCCCACAAAGCATCCTGGCTTTCCCCCCCAATGCTCCGTGAGCATGAGTGGGTAGTGCATGGGTCACGGGAGAATGCCCCCCCCCCCTTCTGATGGGCACTCGGGGACGTGCGTGGTGCCATCTTGTCTAAAAATAGTCTCTGTCTGCTTTGCAAATGGTTGTTCCCTGTCTGCACATAAATTTTCATGGCACATGTGAATAAAACTGATGTAGATAATCTCTTGCATACTGTCATATAAACATCTTGCATATTTGGCTAGTGTGTTAAATTGAGGGTGGGCAACTTGAAAATGAGTACAATTCGTACTCTGGGCCAGGTAGAAACTGGGGTGTGCTTAAGGGGTGTGCCCAGGATAGGAAATGGAAAGAGAGGGTCCAGATTATTATTATTATTTTTTAATTAATTTTTACCCCTCCTACATTCTGCCTCGGGCAGTGCTAAGCAGCTTACAACAATACAATCATATCAAAATATAAATATATAAAAATACAATAAAAATAGTAGAAAATAAAAACCCATTCCAATGCACATCCCCCTCCCCCCAAAAAGAGCCCATCCCCTCCTATGCTCCAAACCCCTTCCCATCACCAGAAGCCTGGCGGAAGAGCCATGCCTTACATTGGTACCAGAAGACAAGAAGATTTGGGCTGATACAGACACCCACCGGGAGTGAGTTCCACAACACAAGTGCAGTTACTGAAAACGCCCACCTGGCAGTCCCCACCAGTCTCTAGCGGGGAACCTCCCGGAGGGCGCCCCCCTCCCCCCGATGACCTCAGGGGCTGCTCTGAGATGCAGGAAGTGAGGCGGTCCCTCAAATAGGCCGGACCCAGACTGTTTAGGGCTTTATAGGTTAAAACCAGCACCTTGAATTGGGCCTGGAAGACAACAGGCAGCCAGTGCAGAGCCTGGAGCACTGGTTGAATGTGCTCCCGGCGGCCTGTCCCCATATGTAGATGGGCCGCGGCATTCTGCACTAGCTGCAGCTTCCGGACCATCACCATGGGCAGCCCCGCGTAGAGGGCATTACAGTAATCCAGCCGCGAGGTGACAAATACATGGATGACTCTGGCAAGATCAGAGTCCAAGACACATGGATGGAGCTGTCGTACCAGATGCAGTTGGTGAAAAGCGCTCCTGGCCACAACCGACACCTGGATATCCATGCACAGCTGTGGATCCAGGAGCACCCAAGGCTCTGAATGCAGGATGACAACTCTGGGCAGACCCCCATAAATGATGGGAGAAGCCCCCTCACCCAGATCACTGATCCCGCCAACGAGCATCATCTCTGTTTTATCAGGATTCAGCTTCAATCAGTTAGACCTCATCCAGTTCCCCACAGCTGCCAAACACTGGGAAAGCACTGAGACTGCTGGACCTGGGTCAGAGGTAAAGAGGTAAAGCTGAGTATCATCAGCATATTGAGGAGAATATACCCCCCACCAATGCACAATCTCCCCCAGCAGCTGCATATACACATTGAACAAAAGGGGGGACAGAAGGGAACCCTACAGGGCCTGACACGGGAGAACCCTGTGGGGGAGAGAAATATACTCCCCCAGGACTACCCGCTGAGATCTATTGGCCAGGAATGAACAGAACCACTACAACACTGTGCTGCCCACCCTGGCAAGGTTCCTCAGGTGTGTCGCCAACACCTCATGGTTCACAGTATCAGAAGCTGCTGAGAGATCAAGCAGAACCAGCAGGGTCGAATGCCCCCATCTAGTTCTACTCTCAGGCCGTCAACCAAGGCAACAAGTGCAGTCTCAGTGCCATAACCTGGACAAAAACCGGACTGCGAGGGATCCAGAAAACCCATGTGGTCGAAATGCATCTGCAGCTGACAGGCCACCACCCGTTCAATAACCTTTACTAAAAAGGGAAAGTTAGAGACAGGCTGATAGCTCGCCAGGGAGTCAATGACCAGAGATGGTTTCTTGAGGAATGGTCAAACCACTGCCTCCTTGAGTGACTCAGGCAGCTGGCCCTCCCCAATAGAGGTGTTGACAACCTCCGCCAGCAACAGTCCAACTGTCTCCCAGCTGGCCTTGACCAGCTAGGACAGGCAGGGATTAAGTTCACACATCGTGGCCCAAACAGACCCAAGCACATCCCCCACCTCAGCAGGCATCACCGATTGAAACTGATTCCACAAACATGAACCAGGCAGAGCATTCGTAACCTCAGGCTCTGGCACTGTCCCAGTGGTGGAGTCGAAGTCATGTTCAATGTGAGAGATATCTGCGAAGTATGTCAAACATGTCACAGCGTGCCATGGAAAATTCCATATCCAGGTGGAGGGAGGTTGGACTGACCAGACTCCTCACCACCCGGAAAAGCTGGATTCAACCCAGACCCATGCACTGCCCACCCAGTCCACGCACAGGGTACTTTGGAAAAAGCCAAAGTCCCCCTTGCTTGGACTGGATGGGCGGTGCATGGACAGGGCAGCCACGTGTGAGGCCGCTCATGTGAAGCACCCCCCCCTCGACACAGTACCCATGCACTTTCCCCATGCAACAACTGCAGACCACCCCTTCCCCCCACCGCCCGTTTCATGTAAAAACACCAAGTCTCATTTAGACTACTACAATTACTATATGGTTTCCAGGTTCCAGTTCATTCAAATTTCATTTGTCCAGAACTCAGTTCCTCTCCTATACTCAGAAATGAAGATAGCTACATCCCTGTAAATGTATTCCTTCTATTGAGTACCATTTACAATTACCATTCATACTCCAACCCTGAAAAGTGCTCTCTTGGTCTAATAATAATAATTTATTTATTGACGGCACTGGCTCTCGCCATGGCCCAATGAACGAAACACACAACAAATAACAAACGATAACATATACAAATACAAGTGAACACCGTATAGGTAAAGTTACTTAAATAAGCAAATTACTTAAATAAGCATACCATGCAGAAAATGGCAAAACCAGATGTCATATTTGGTACCGATCCAAGGCACGAGTCCATGCCTGCTGTTAACCAATGTCCTCCAACCTAACTAGTCATTATGCATTTAACATCTATTTTGCCTATAGCTAATTTGTTTATTTATTGTTTATCAGGCCAGCTTTTGCCACAGCTGCAAATTCTCAAAGTACATAATAAATCGATACAACAATATAAAATATAACAAAGGATTACTAGAGCCTCTTCCCTTAATATAGGGCCAACTACTCTAATATAGGGCAAATACCTAACTGAGGGTGCCTTGCTCTTCCGCGGGGGTTACTGTGGCAGAGCTTGGCCCCTGACAGCAAGCGAAATTATAATATAATTGGGCCTAGTTTCCTCCACTATCAATATCAAAACAGAGTAAACAATATCCATAGAGAGTATAAATATCCACATTTCCATAAATTCAGCCTCAATAGGTAAGCACTATTTGAGGAAATCAAATGATAATCGAAGCATTGAGTAAAGTTAGTCTCCAAAAGATACAGGACAGTAACCCCTTAGCTCATAATTAGCCTGGTTTAGTTGTACCAGTGGCACAGCCAGCCAAAACATGGCGTCCAGCTTTCCACTCTGTCGGGAGAACCAGTACTAAAGGTATTTATAAATTTAATCAATGCTAGGTCATTATAGCTCACTCCAATAAGAGTAGTAACCATGCTAACAAACCATCAAAATTTATCCTTGGTACCTAGCCTCCTTTGGGCAAAATATCCTAGAAATTAAACTAGGCAACTGGGATGGAAACATAGCCCATCTTACCACTGCTTTCCAATCCTCTAGACATCGAATTGGCATTGAATAGATATTGGGGCTAACTGGGGAATCTTCACTCAATCCACTATTCCCCAGTACTATCCATCAGGGACCACTCTCGTCCTGGGTACCATATCTTATCCCAGTGGCCTCACCCCTAGAAATGACCGATTGAATTTGAAGCCATTTCTTGGATGCTAGATGGGTATACATTGCCAAGTTCCTGATGGCGTCTCCTTGTGTAAATGACAATAAGTATCGAACGCCATCAGAAGCCTGAGGCTCTCGAGGCAACCAGGGAATCACCCAAAGTGTCCTAAGGGCATCAAAATAGGGACACCTCAAAAGGAAGTGCTCTATATCTTCCACTTCCTGTTTATAACAGGAACATAATCTAGCATCCCAAGGAATATGCTTATAGCTTCCTTCCACTACCGCCCCTTTGACCATTTGCCAGCGGAGTAGAATATAAGCTCTCCTCAATTTTAAATTAGTCAAAACAAGGCTCAAAAAGAGCCTGTTTCTTGAGATTCCCCAATTGCGGAGCTACTTTCCACACAGCTACCTTAGCTATGTCCTCCTGGGCAGCAATGTCCCTGAGTC
>QEPC01010648.1:1606155-1640933 GCA_003113815.1 Sphenodon punctatus | reverse complement strand
TGTCCTAAGGGCATCAAAATAGGGACACCTCAAAAGGAAGTGCTCTATATCTTCCACTTCCTGTTTATAACAGGAACATAATCTAGCATCCCAAGGAATATGCTTATAGCTTCCTTCCACTACCGCCCCTTTGACCATTTGCCAGCGGAGTAGAATATAAGCTCTCCTCAATTTTAAATTAGTCAAAACAAGGCTCAAAAAGAGCCTGTTTCTTGAGATTCCCCAATTGCGGAGCTACTTTCCACACAGCTACCTTAGCTATGTCCTCCTGGGCAGCAATGTCCCTGAGTCAGAGGCAAATCTCCGACTTGATGCCCAGGATGGACTTGCCCAAAAAGTACTGGAAAGAAAACCCCATTATGCTAAGTAGTCTTCCCAAAAAAAGGAGCCACGGATAAGGTCGTGATCCTTGATATAATAGTTCCTCCCTAAGGCATTGTACGGGCAATGCTGAATCCTGTAGCTTTAACAATCTTAGCCAGTAACTGGCAAATGCTCTCTTCGCAAGTGAGTCAATGGAAGGAATACCCAACTCTGCCCTCAATACAGCTCCTGGGACACCTGGTGGAACCCACAATCGTCGCAGAAAAAAATTCTGAACTCTCTCGAGTGGAAGAGTGTTGGCAAATGGGATAAGTTCTACTCCAAACAATAGGGTGGGAGGAATCTTGGCCTTGTACACCTTTAATAACTGCAAAAGGGGAAGACCCCTGGATATCCTACAAGCTCTCAATAAAGGATGTACAGCCTGCCTAGCAATCATAGCCTTCCTGTCGAGATGGCTATTCCATGTATCCCTCTTGTGAATATTTAATCCCAAATAAGTAAATACATTTACCAACTCAACCCTTCCCGCTCTCAGTTGTCAGCTAGAAGTTCGTACTCGCTTCCCCACAACCAAAATCTTAGTCTTTGTGAAATTCAGAGTCAACCCATTCATTTCACAATAGGTTTGGAACTTCTCTAACGCTTTTTTTATTCCTATCTCAGTTTGCGCCATAAAGACTATATCGTCCGCAAACTGTAGGAATTGCAAACATGTGCTACCTATCCTGGGGGCATGAATATCTACTTTAGACATATAGGTACACAAATCTGAGAGGTAAAGGTTGAAAAGCAGGGGTGCAAGGATGCACCCGTCGAACCCCTCTCTTGATTGCAACAAGTTCAGTCAAATGCGGCCCTCCAGGCCCTCTTATCCTAGCCTCATTGTCCGTATATAATCTAATAATTGTTGTCAACAAATTCTCATCAATATTAAGAGACCTCAGCTTTCCCCATAACTTAGTTCTCAGCACCGAATCGAAAGCCTTGGCTAGATCTACAAAGGCCTGGAATATCTTGCCACTCCGAATTTTATGCGTTTTATGTATAACATGTTGCAGTATATAGCAACAGTCTAGGGTAGAACATCCTGGCCTAAACCCAAATTGGACAAAGGAATAATGTCCCCTTTCTCGACCCATCTTTCCAACTGTCCAAGGAGCACACCTTGGCATACAGCTTACTTGGGACCGATAGGAGAAAAAAATTCTGGCCTATAATTGGCCTATAACAAGCTGGATCTTGACGGTTGCCTCTCTTAAATATTGGGACAATTGTACTAATTCTCCATGACAGCGGAATCTTATCCTGGGAGACAACAGCAAAAAATAGTTTGGAGAAAATCTGGGCCCATATTTGGGGAGCTGCTTGAATTATCTTGGCAGTCAAATAACCTGGGCCTGGAGCTTTGTTTGTTTTAAGCTTCAAGATCAAATTTAGCAATTCTGTCACTGAAAAGTGCTCGGCCTGCCAAATAAATAAGGAACTTCCAGATGCCTGTTAATAATTCTTCGGTTATAGGGGCCGAGAGAGTATAAATCCTCCCAAAATCTCAACCATTGTGTGTCCGTTGGTGTTGTACCAGGAGCCTTCCTTGGATTCAGTATCCTCTCTCTTGGTCTAAGCACCATGCACTTCAATGGAAATGCCTCCTAGAACTAGCAAAATTTAAGGGTAGGGCCTGGGGAGGGACCTGAAGAGTCTTCTAGTTTAACACCCCCCACCCCCCTTTGGCTGATTCCATTTTGGAATTGGACAGTTCACTTCCGTGGGGCTTGTGTGTCCGTGTTTTGAGGATTGGGCTGTAATTGTTGCTTCAGCGTCCTACCACTCAAGCAACAATTACAGTACGTTAGTATTCCAGTTGTGGATTCAAGCCCCAAAGGCCTTGCTTTCATTTCTAAGAATCATCTAATTTGACAAAGCATTTCGTTATCTGCTGTAGAATTTGACTGGCTTATTGTGCTTTATTCAGGTATGGATCTTACCTAGTGTGGAAGGAGCTGGGAGGCTTCAATGAAGAGTCCTTAGTTCCCCTTGGACTCTATGGAGGGCAACTAGCATTAAACTGGGCATGGACTCCCATATTCTTTGGAGCTCACAGAATAGGATGGGTAGGTATCAAACAATGTTATTAATGCCGGTTTTGTTGTACCTTGGACTGACTGTCACGAAACTCAAGAAATGTTAGCTTCCACAATGTTAACACTGCTCCTTTGCACACAGCAGTGTCTGATTTTCTGTTTAGTATTTGATACTGAACCAGTAGTAGGGCTAACGTTTTTGCATTAATTCTATATCTGTATAGTTGTCAGTTCAATTCTGTTAGCAAGATAGAAGGATTTTCTGTTGATCACCTAGATGCATCAGTCTCCCCACTGCATCAATTCTTGTTCCATGTATTCTAACCACTGTATTTTGTGTTGCAGGGGCTGGTCAACTTACTCCTCACTACCGGTTCCGCAACAGCGACAACTGTGGTCTGGTACCATGTAAACAGAACGGCAGCATATTTGATGTACCCCTATCTAGCCTGGTTAGCTTTGGCTTCTGCGCTCAACTACCGCATCTGGAAAGATAATAAGAAGCAACATTAATATGGAACCTTTTTACATTAAATCAAGGCAAAAGATTTTTTAAATGTACTTTTCTAAATCAAATTACAATTCTGCTTTCCTGTTGCTTGAAGCACTTTTTGTGTTTTTTCTTCTCAATCATTCACTTTAACTACAAATGATAGAGCTCATTTAATTTTGAACAGTCAAATACTGGCTTATTGGATAAAATCACAATCAGATGCAGGAGTGAGAATTTTATCACATTTTTGCAGGAAGAGTTTTTAATGGGCGCTGGCTTTATTCATCCCTGCTGCTGACTAGAGGTATAAAAGAACTGAAGCATTTTTGCCTACAGTACTGTTGTTTGGCAACTTATGTGAATTAAGGCTGATTATGTCCAGAAAAGAAAGATATTCCACAATCCACTCATATTAACTTACTTTGTTATGAACCTGATCCTCCAGGCATTTGCTACATGGCAGAGTGCTACTGCTATGAGCTATCCTGCCAACCTCTGTGATGTATGTGCTTTCCATGACAAATGTTTTGCGATTGCTGAATATATTCCCTAGCTTTGATCATTCCCGTTAGTTGTTCGGGGGGCGGGGGGGGAGGTCTGATGTTTAATAACTGTAGTCCTTTTAAAAAGGCAGGGCTAAAACCAAAATTATTGTATAGTTATGAAGATGATCTCCATTTCTCTCCCAGAACTACTGAAGTATGCACACACAATGACCCTCTCTGCCTTTAGAGATCTGCAGTTTTAAATGGTGTCTAGTTGGTATGTCAAAGAAAGGATTCTTTGCCTTTAGGTTTGCTCACATTTTGGAAGCTAGATGCTTTATTAGATGAGTGACTAACAGTAAAACAGCCAGCCTCCCCCCTTTCAGGCTGTTTGGCACCCCATTCCTATACAGAAACATTTTGTTACATTCTCATCAGTTAAGCTTCAGTACCAGCGTGTTTGCTTCCTCATTCACTTTGACTCCCCATAGGACTCTGCCTTTGGTTAAAAGGTATTTGCTGCTTCAGGGATGGTGCAGTAGTAGCTTATGAAATGTTGGTCTGAAATGGAAGGCACTGTTTCTAAATCAGGCACTTGCAGCACAAAGATCTTTTTGTAGAAAAAAAGCTAAGCAAACAAGCTCCTTAACGTTTTCTTATTGGTGGCAGGACCCCAGCAGGCTGCACACGAGGCAGCTTCTGGCCATGCTTTCAGTTAAAGTGACTGAAAGTTTTAGCTGTAGCAGAGATACAGTAACTTCCACCTAACTGCTCCTTGGCCTGAACATGCCAGTCAGCCTCCCCACTCCCATAACCATGCCTCAGGCATACCAAACAACTTTAATAAGCTCAGCCATTTAAACATTTGTGCTGCTGCTGCTGCTGCTCTGTGGCAATGAAGCTGCCTGTATAAACACATACTGTAGTGAAAGATTACTTTCTTGAAATGTGAAAGGTAATGGGTTACATTCCTTGGCTTGCTTTTCTACCTGGCTACTGAGAAAGCCAGAAGCTATATTGCCTCAGGATTGCTTATGCAATTGTGTATTTTGTTTTTCATCTTGCTTAAACTCTGCATTTGTTAAATGTAACAGTTGTCATATCAGAAAAAACAATAAAATCTACTGCCTTAGCTTTGTGATACGCTGCAAGCAACACGTACTTAAAGCAGAGGTTTACAGCTTTGGATGCTTAGTGAGAGGTGAAGTTCTGACCATTACCGCATACTACAGGAATAGTAAGAATGGAAAGAGCCTGCATTTTTAAACACATTTTCAGATCCTCAGCAACGAGGTATCTTCTCATAAGATTGTGACTAGTACTGCTTTAGGACGGTAGGCTATCGTTTGATAGTAGTTTTTTAGAAACAATGTAGCAATTATCAAAGATTAAAAACCAGCTTTTCTTATTCAGATGGTACTTGAAGCCAATTAAAATTTTGCCTAAAAATATTCAACCTTCACTCCAATAAGAAAGAAATAACTGTGGACTAATGTATGAGCAAGAATTCCAGAGGATTAGGAAAAAAACCCCAAACCATATTAGAGAAAGAGACAGACATTTTAACAGGCTGGGTTGAATTGTACAAAACCATTAATCTGAGAAACCTCTGCTAAGAAAGTTATTTTTATTACAATCAAAATTCATAAGCCTATGATTACATTATCTGCCAGATGCAGCATTGATCTAACTTGCTTCATATAAGTTTGTGATAGACAGCATTGTAATGTTAACGTGCGAGTATCACACAGAGGAAAAGATGACCTCAAACATTTTGATATAGTAAATTATGAATTTAATGCAGATACCAGGAAAGTTGTACACTTTCCACTAGGGAAGTAAAACATACTAGGCTATCTGAGAAATAAGTCAATTGATCTACATATTTTGTGGTCTTCAATAAAATAAGACATAGCAAACACAAGTTCGTGATATATAAAATTAAGCAAGACAAGAAAATTCAGACAACCGCCTACAAGAATAGCAAACGCACACTGATTTGATATGCTAGAAAGTGATTTTTGGTTGCCATTATAGGAAAAAATATTTGCATAAGCAGCTCATAGAACTGAAATATAAATACCGCTGTTAAGAACAAATTAACAGAGCCTTGAGCTAGGCAATGCAGGTTACATGACAGCCATTTGGTTCATCCAGGAAGAGGGTGCTGAAGACATCATTAAAAAAGGAAGGGTGGTATTTGCAGGCTCTGTCGCAGTCAGGATTGAAGTTTACCTCCAGGATCTGAGGCTGCATAATTCTTTTCCCTGAAGACAAAGATACGGCTTTTTACTACAAAGCTGGGATGAGATGTCATGCACGCCTTGGCAATACTATAGCTGCCTTCCCAAATGTGCTTAAAAGTCCACTCTTCTCACTCGCACAGATTGCTACTTTTGAGGCAGAGTTTATGATATAATCTTTACTGTCATCCTGAGACTGATCATCCAGCTCATCCTATTGTGCCTCAGTTTCAGACCTTGCCAACAGAAGGAAAGTGCACCACTTTGACATTTTGAATCTGTGAAGTGTGTGTGGAGAAGGCCTAAGACCTCTTCCTTATACAAATGCTTTCCCCCCCTTCACTTTTAGGTTCCAAAAGCTCATCTGACTCCTCTTCCTCTCCCACCCCCAGTTACCAATATTCTCTAGTTCATCACATACAGAATCACTCAGCAATTGCTGGGCTTGACTCCACAACCCAATTCTCACTTCTTGTACTTCCTCCCACCTTCAAAATACAGGCAGCTGCAGATCATCTTTTAAATTGCAGGAACATTTTAATGTTTTGCACAAAAAAAACCCCATGTTCTTTAAAAAGATTTTCTGATGTTCTCTAATAATGAGAAAAAGGAACAAACACTAGTACTGTTCAGCTTTTAGGTTTTTTTTAAAGTTAGGAATTACTTTTTTTGTATAGGCAGGCAGTACATAAAAAGGAAAGTACTCACTGTTATAATTAATAAGTAGGTTGCATCATGCATGATTGTAGCTGCATTCAAATGCTAAATCTTAATTATAGCAGCAGTTGCAAAATGGAGACAAAAGTATTAGACGTTTGCAAAAATGGAGATGGTGAAAAGTATTAGTTGCAATTAGAAGAACACTGGGATAGTATTAATACAAGCCTAAAATTCTACGTCAACATGGGTTCAGCTTGAGTAAAGTCAGACCGTGTTAGGTTTCATTGGAAACCACATCAAAGTTTACACAGCAAAAAACTTTGAGGCTCAAAAGAAAAAATTCAACCCAACAAAAAACAAAACGACACTCGCTTTACAGCCAGCATAGAACCGGAGCATCTTACCATCACTTGTAGTATCCCACTTAAGCATCAGGTCTGTGGCATACACTGCTCGTGATGACGGGTAATCGCAGATGCCAAATGGTGCAGGTTTAGCTGAAGCAGCTTGGAATAGTTCAACAAATGCCTTAAAAATGTCCACCTAAGAACAAAGAGAAGACTATTTGAATAATATATCTTGCTTGTTTAGAGAGGTTAGGCACGGTTTCTTTGGTCGGACTTTCAGTATAGCTGCACACTCAGTAGTTCCCATTGATTCATCGTTTTCAATCATGAGGTTTTAAAGGAACGGATTGTATCTCACCATGTAGTGTTGATGTTTTGTACTGGGAGGCACTTTTACTATTAAGTGTAATACTCAGATGTGTGGGGTGCAAATTAAAGTAGGTACTTTTTTTAGTCTGCTGCAGTTGGGTTCAGTCCGCACAGCCCCCGCTCACATGTTTAGCGTGTAGAACCTCATAAGTGGGCAGCCCACAGTGTGTATTTCTTGTGCATGTGGGCAGCCCCCACTCGCAGGTTTAGTGCGACAAACTTCACACATGGGCAGGCATTCCTCTCCTCTGCACTCCGCTTGCTTCCCCTCTTCTCGGAGTCCCACCTGCTGTCATGACTCTCAGCCATGGCAAACCGTGCAAAGAAGTTGCACCAGTTGTTTCTGCCTTGCAGGCTATTATGACTCCAGGAGGCAGTGCATCACCTACTCTCCCTGCCCACCATAGGGGTTCATACCCGTGTTTATACCTGCCAGCGCTTGGCGGGTGGGCATAATCTTTTGCTGTGCACAGAATGCTGAGTTTATTGAGCAAATTGCATACTTTATTCAGTGCCTGGAAACTGAAATTGAAAGCAATCCATGGTCTCTCCTCCCTGTTTCTCATATCTCACAGGTTGCACCTGCCATGGTTTTCGAAATCTCTCTTGGTTTGTATAAAACCCCGTCAAACATGCACCTCTTATACCCCCTTCTTGAGCATCTTCTGCATTACCATACATTGGAGTGTAAAACATTCCTGCTTCCTAAAGTGCTCTGCACTTTTGGAATTGCCCAAACCTCATATAGGGCAAGAAGCTCTCCATCAGTGGGTTTACACTCCCTGTACCTCAGCCTCTGTTAAGCTACTTCCTTACATCTTGCAGTAAAGTAAAAGTTTTGGGAGGCTGTATGTTGGTGTGACTGCCGTAAAAACCAGGGTGAATTAACATCTGGTGGGTTCTAATGCAACTTTACTGTGTTGTATTAGGGAAGATATACCCTAGGATATGCCATTTTGGTCTATGGAGAAATATTTATGCCTAAGATGTATGCCCATTCTAAGGCATGTAATGGTTGTTGGATGGATGCTGTAGTGTGGGGGAGGGGAGGTTTCAGTGGATGCAATGGAAGAGGGTGGGAATGGGACATTTAAGTCCCCTACCCCAGCGTGACCCTCCTCGGGATGCGTGGGAACTGAATGGGTGCTGACCATTTAAACTGCTCCTTCCTGCTTGTATGTTTTCCGCTGGCTCCAGGCAGCTGGGCGGCAGGGAAACGCTCCCCAGTAGGGGTGTCACTGAAAGCCTGTGGCTGTACCCTCCCTGGAGAGGCGATCAGAGCTGCTCTTTTCTCCATTCTCCTTTTTGCCAGCCGAGGTTTGAAATGGCCATCACCACTTACCGGTGCTAGCGACAAGAGGAGAAGCAAAAAGGGGAATGGAGAGAAGGACTGTTTCAGTCACCTCCTCAAGGAGGTTTCAGCTAAAGCCTTTGAGCAACAGCCCTGCAGGGGACCACTGTCCTGCCCCACAGCCATCTGGATCTAGCAGGGAGCATACAGGCAGGAGGGGTGCTTCTCGGAAGCAGTGGCAGCTCGTCACCCAGGGCATTTGGGGCACTGCCCCCCAAGAGGACCAGCCGCTGCTGCTTTAAAAAAAACACAAAAAAACCCGCCGCTGCTGCAGCCTCTGACTTTGCTTCAGAAGCTGCTGCGGCGCTGTCAGTTCTCCCTTCCGGGATCCACTCCTGAGGAGTGGGTCCTGCAAGGGACAAAAAGCGACTGAGCACATATAGGACGTGCTGTGGAGGGAGGGGCAAGCCTTTCCATTGAGCCCTATGGGTTCAATGGAAGATCTCGCCAGGGCGTTTGCTGAAACAGCCCTGGCGAGATCCCTAGGGTCGGGGGACTGAGGCAGGGAGCAGCAGGGAGCAGCATGCATGCACGCTACTCCCTGCCTCACATGCTCAACATGGCTGCCGGCACGCTGTAACATCGCGCTGCCAGCCCAGCCGCTTCCCTGCCGCTGCCCCTTGCCGCTCCCCCTGCCCAATCTGCCGCTCAGAGCAGCGGGAAGGGGGGGGGAGGGGAAGCGGCAAGGCAGGGAACGTTTTTTGTTTTTTTAATTGCCCGCGCGTCCTGCCTCCGCAGCCGAGAGCAGAACACGTGGGCAATTAAAAAAAACCCTAAAGTCCCCCCCACTGCCTGCAGCCCGGGACGGACGACGGGGCCAGCAGGCAAGATATCCCTCCCCTGTTGTTTTTGTTCACTTGATGTCATGATGTGTTGTGGAGTATTAAATGCTGCAAATGTGATGCTTCTGATAAAACTGAGCTTTTGAAATCCTGATGTGTGTTCACAATGCTGGAAATTTGGTGCTTTGGAAATCCTGAGATGTACACTGACAGTCTGGTGATCTTAGGAAGTTTGGGGTGTTCACAATGCTGGAAATGTGATGTAACTGAGTCTGGTGATTTATGGGCCTTGAAATTCCCCTCCCCCAACACACACACACACACACACACACACACACACACACAGCAGAGGGCAAGAATACTGCTTCTGAAGGGACTTCTGAAGCAGGGATGCAGCAAGTCCCTTCTTTCTGAAACAGTATTCTTAACCTCTGCTGCGTGTGTCTTTGCTAAAACTGCTTGTAAGTGAAGTTTAAGGTTGTCTGCCTGCTTTTAAACCTGGCAGAGGAGGTGATTATAACTTGCCTAACCTAACTGAAATTGCTTGATTAAGTAATGTAATGTCCGTCCAACATTAACCCTCGGAACTCCTTGCTGCTGGGTTATGTCGCCCACCGTTGCCCGCCGGCCCTACTGCCCCTCCAACCTCAAAACCCACCAGCTGCCCCTGCTCGGAAGGGGGGGGGGGCGGTAAATGGGGATCCCAAACCTTTCCTCGCATGGCTGGATGTTTCCTGCTGCCTCCTAGTGGCTGGGGGCCATTTAAAGCTGCTTTCCTGCCTCAGTGCATCCCTGTGCAGAGGGAGCGAAGTAGGGTGAGCGGAGGAGGAGGGGAGCAGACCATGGCAGCAGCCTGCAGGAGGGAAGCCAGGGGCTGGGAAGTGCTGCCGCTGACTGGCATGCACCGCTCCAGAGAAGGAAAGGGGGGCTGGGGACACGGCAGCCACTGCTCTCATCCATCCCTCCTTGCAGCCCAGCGGCGGCAGGCAGCGGCGCAGGCAGAGCCGGCTCTGTGAATTGGCAAGGATGCAGGGGAAGAAGCCCAGGGGCTCATTGGCCACAGGCAGCTGGGGAGGCGGTAGAGGGAAGCTGCAAGGGAACAAGGCGCACCGCAAGAAGAGGAGGAAGGGCTCCCACTTCTCCAGCATCAAGAGCTTCCTGGTGTCCAAGTGCACCCTCATGCTGGCTTGGACAGAACTGACTTCCGAACCTTCCACCGCCCCAGCAGTCAGGAGCAACAATAGAAAACAATGGTCATTCACTCGCGCCCCTAGCAAACCAATGACGACATTTCAGCCACCAGTAACACAGAAGGTTTTAAAAAACCCAGTCTGGGCCTTGTCCTGCAGTCCTGGTGGTTTGCTTGCCTAAAAACCGACTAAGCTAGCCCCTGTGCCTACCTTGGGATTTTGCCTTCCTGAACCTCTAACAGAGGTTGGCTAGAGTAAGGAAACCAGCAGAGGATTTCAAATGAGGTTTGAAAGGTTTTTTAAAAATAGTATAAAACACACAAAGTCCCCTTTTCCTTCCCGATCATAATGTAATTCACTTTGTTTTTTGCCTGCTGTTTCTTATTAAATTCTGCCCAACAAATCTGGCAACTCCTTTGCACAATACAATCAAATGAAAGTGGGAATCATAAAACTATGGGGGAAACGCATTCTGTAATGGCTCAGGGATATCACTTGAAAAATGCTCAAAAATTTTCTGTAGCATTTGAATTGGAGTAAACAAAGTGCAACAAATCCTAACTCAAATAGGATTGCATTGGTATTAGGCTCTAATTGCATAAGATTCAGTGGAATCTGCAGGCTAGAACCAATCTGAATTTCACTATTATTCTGCCAAATGCAAAGAGATGAGAGCCCACACGCTTCCTAACAAGTCGTTTTAAGTCACAAGCTTCTTACAAAGACCACACAGGGAGTCTAAGAGATGCAAATCTAATCCTTGGTCATTCTACAGGCCTTCAACAAAGATGTACTAAGTCTTAATATTAATCAGTTCTCCGTCACCAGCTCCTAGTAAAATCTATTAGAGAAAGTACAGATCTTTTATTTGCAGCAGTTGTTTTTTAAGGATAAGGACAAGTACATATAAAAAGGTAGCCAAATTTTTGTGTGCAATATGTAACAGAACCTAATCATCATCTACTCATTTTATTCCTTAACATGTTTTGATATTTTAGTTTTATATTCATTGGATGAAGGACAAATCCTTTTCATACTTCAAGATTATTAACAAAAAAAGAATACTTCAGGAATATTGAAAATATTGGCTGGGGGCTGGGGCAGGGAGTTCTGGTGGGTGCACTGCAGGGACCCAGAAAGCTCCCACCTTAACTTACGATTTCCATGCTTGTTGTTGCATGGTGGAATTAGTAAGCACCTTAACATCTGTCTAAGACAGTCAGACAGGTTTTTTATGTTTTTTATGTTTGAAGTAAAAACAAAGGGAGCCTTAACTTACAATTTCCATGCTTTTTGTTGCATGGTGGAATTAATAAGGCTCCTGCCTTAACTTGTGTGTCATTTAAAGCAGTAAAGACATCGTAGTCTCACATATTGGTCTCACAACTTTAGACCAAGGCAAAGTGCCCAACCCCGAAGATCAGCTGGCTGGCCAGTGCACTGAAAGCTCAGGGGACCTTGAGGAGCCAGCCTGACCAGCACCTCCCCCTGCCCCCAGCACAGGTGCCCAATATAGAATAAGCAGAGGTTTACGGTCCCCCTGAACCTCTCAGTGAGTTTTTTAAAATAAAAAATAAATAAAGTTTATTTTTAAAAAACCATAGCTTGTTAGTTCATTGAGTTTGTACTGGGAGATCTTGGTGCTGGTGCTTACACACATTTTTTTGCAAGCAGCAAAACTTCCTCGTTTCAGCCCTAACACGTCAACTAGTCCACTTTGGGTCCACCCAGTGATTAGCAAGATGTGGAAAATGGGAAGGGCCTCTGCTGCCTTCCACTCTGTGTGGTATACAACCATAAGTCCTTCTTGGAATCCCCTCCCCTTTTGCCCCTCGGATTTAAAAAGTTTAAAGTTTATTTTCCTGTTCAGTGTACTTGCTGGCAACCAACTACAAACACTAGCAGCAGTTTCTAGTTGTTGGAAACCAACAGCCACGGTGCACCATGGGTAGGAATAGCAGCAAGCTGTTTCCTCTATCGAACTCCGAGACTAAGGTCTTCACCACGATACAGGAAGGCTGATGAAGTGCAGAAAATCATGGGCATGAAATGCTGGAATGAAATCCCAGTGCCAGAGGCTTTCCCTGGAAAAGATTAAGTGCGAGTCCCACCAGGCACATGGACCGCTTTGTGCCAAGAACCTGTGTCCAGGGATTAAGGGAATTTACAGATTCTTATCCTTATCCTTGCCACATGGACCTGCCTGCTGTCATTCTCATCGTAACCAAGCCAAGTACGTGCACTTGAGCAAGGGCGGCTGGTGGCTTTTTAGTTTGGAGGGGCAGTAAGGCCGTCTTGCCCGCCAGCGGCTTTGCCACCGGTGGGACGGCGAGCAAAGCCAGGGCAACAGTAGGCGGAGCCAGGGCAACAGTAGGCGGAGCCAGGCATAACCCAGCAGCAAGGAGTTCCCAGGGTTAACATCAGATGGCAGAAAACACAGTCNAAGTCTCGGAGAAAGGAAAATGTGGATTTCTTACCCAGCAAATTTTCCTTCTTCTCTCCTGGGGAGACAGGCAGTCCTTGTTGGGTTTAGCACCTCTACTCCGGTTAGAAGGCAAGATCTGTTTTTTGATTGACAGCTGAAGCCTAGGGGAGAAGTTACTTAACCCTGACTTGGATCCCAGCATGTGCGACTCCCAAAGCTAACTAACAAACCACCTTCAAAGTCGCAAGGAACTCATGTAGCTAAATAGAACAAATGGAACTATAAGTAGGTTAACCACCCCAAAGGGGAACTAAAAATGAAGAACTAAAACCCAGGAAAGGTTGTGAATGCCTTACCCTGTGCAGCTCATGGTAAAGGTCCTTAACCTTTCTACTGTTAAACCGACTCTCTGAATGAGGATGTTGCAAGAGAGGACTCCCAAAATCAAACCCGCTAGGGTGGGCTGGACTGCCTGCCTCCTTAGGAGAGAAGGAAAATGCACCAGGTAAGAAATCCGGATTTTCCTCTCTCTCTCTCCTGTGGAGGCAGGCAGGCAGTCCTTGTTGGGACATGCCCAAGCAGTGGTTCCCAAAAGGTGGGTACCTTTAGTAATGAAAAAAACTAAAACACGCTCCCGTGGATCAAGGAGTCAACTATCAGGATAAAACCCTTTGAATGCGTCATCCAAAAGGCAGCCCTGGCTGATGCCTAGGTAAGGATATCGTTATGACGTGTGAATAGACGACCAACATGCCACCCATCAAATATCATCAAGAAACACCCCCTGCAGGAAGGCAACATTGGTTGTTGCACTCCACAAGGAGTGTGCTGCAATGCCTTGGTGAGTCTGTAGGCCCTTTGTCCTGTAGGCGTACAACCATTTAGCCACCAGGCTGAAGGTAGCAGCTGAGGCTCCCCTCCTCCACTTTTACCCTGAAGGAACACTATAAAAAGGGCAGAGTCAACCCTAAACTCTTTTGTCCTCTCCAAGTAGATTTTTTTTAGAGTTCTCCTTACATCTAGCTCATGCCATGACAATACTTCTCATTGATGCTGAGGGTTTGGGCAGAATGAGGGAAGCTTGAGGTTTTGATTCCTGTAAAGGTCCGAGCTGACATTTGTGAGGCAAGCTGGATGTAGGTGAAGGGAAGTCTCATCCTTATCAAACCTACATAGCTTGGGGTCAGCTGACAATGCTCCCAACTCAGACACTCTCTTCACAGACATGATTGCCACCAGAAACACCTCTTTAAAACGACAGAATCTGGAACCGAACCCCGTGAAGAGGTTCAAACCGGGGCCCTTGAAGTATGTTGAGAACTATGTTTAGGCTCCACAATGGGAATTGATGTTTAGCCATGGGAGCTATCATGGAGGCAGCTTGAAGAAAATGCTTGACAAGTGGATGCACAGTCAATTTCTCTCCCATCTGAGCTGACAAAATGGACAAAAAGGCAGACACCCATCTACATAGGGTGTTAATTCTCAGTTCTTTATCGAATCCATCTTGCAGGAAGGCCAATACTTCCAAGATTTCTGCCTCCAGTGGAGCTACCTCATACCTTTCCGCCCAGGATTGAAAAGCTTGCCATGTGGCATTATAGAACTGATTGATCAACGGTCTTCTAGCCACTAGGAGTGTCTGTAGAACTCTCTCTGCATAGCCATGAGCCTTCAGTTGTTCGCGTTCCAACATCCAGGCTGTTAGGCTTAACCTTTCTAGCCTGCAATAGTAGAGCAGTCCCTCTGTAAGTAGGTCTTTGCATACCAGAAGGCAGACCCCTGACTCTTCCTGAAACTCTTTGGAGGGCCCCCCATGTCTTGTGAATCATGCCACAGTGACTGGAGGCTCTGGTTTCTGAGAACCCAGTAATACCGTATGACTCCTGATGTGCAAGGTATTCGAGTTCAAGAGAGATGCAAGAGGGGGAAAAACAAGGGCACAGCAGAGCAGCAGTGACCTAGGACACCCTATCCCTTCCTCCAAGCAGTCAGGCCCTATATCTGAACTAGAAAACTCTCGACACTCAGCCATGAGACCGCTAGGGTTCTGCCTATGCACCTTTTAGCAAGATCTAGATCCGTGGTTCCCAAACTTTTTATCTGCATGACCTCACTGCACCTTCCATTTTGAGACATAAATATAATCCTGTGACCCCAAACTGCAGAGCGTATGGAATATCAGTTGGGTGCACAACTACACTTGTGCGCCTGACCCACAGTTTGAGAACCTCTGATGTAGATGAACACGGAAGCTGCTCTGGCCTTTTCCCCTTGCCTGCAGTGCTTCTGCTAGCAACTCCTGCAAACTCGGGCAGAAAATAAAAAAGCACTCCTTTCACACACGGCATAGGCAGCCATCATGCTGGCAGCAGCATTCCTAGGAAGGGTCACTGCAAAGAAAATCATGGTCTTTACAGTCTCTCTCCAGACCATAAGGCTAAGGCTCCTTCAGCCTCCCAAACATTGTGCAGAACACAGCATGCAGTTATCACCGTGCCAACAGTTTTATAGGCTACATCACGATGCTCGAGCAGACAGTGCCACCTTGATTTCAGTCTTGGAAAAAATCATCTCTCACTGCAGTCTGGCGCTCGCTAAGGCTGTAACTCTTGGACCACCACAGACACCTGTGAAAATCTTCAAAAGCATGGCCTCAGAGGGCACGTACTGCTTCCTGGTAGGAGAGGTGGAACGGTGAATGACAGCTGACAAGCCCCCAGCCCAGTTTGCCACAGAACTGCAAGATTCCTGAGAGTAACAGGGACTTGCTTTTCCACAGGATTGCCGAGTGCTTGTGTGGAGCATCCTGCCAAGTCAGCGTGGGCCATAGCTGCTCAGTCAGCTTCTGCTCACAGGCCTGAGACATAAAAACAACAAATCCACTACTGGGCAGCCCATTACATTCTTTCTGGGGAAGATTTTCCCATCAGCCTGTATTCTTTGCTCTACACCGTCTAGTTCACTTGCTCAACTGCCCCACCATGTCATACAGGAGAAAAACCCAGGGCCGGACTTAGGGGCAGGCAACACAGGCACCCGTCTAGGGCGACAGATTTTTTTTTTTGGGGGGTGGGTGGGCGGGGCGGCAATGGCAAATTTTAAGGGGTTGGGGAATGTGGTTCTCAGCCCAAGCCTGCCAGGCCATGGTGTCCCCTCCCCCCGCCACTGCACGGCCTCGCCTGCACTGCCTGCAGTCTAGAAAGGGGGACTCCCCATTCATTCCCTGTTCTGCCCCTGCACCCCCCACCCCGCAAACACACTCTGTGGTGGTGCCAAGTGCAGAGGAAGAGAGACTGCTTCGGTGTTGGGTGTTGCCATTGGGTGGCAGCCCGCGCATGCACCAGAGCTCGAGGGGTGGGCAGCAGCCCAAGTTGCCTAGGGGTGCTAAAATCCTAAGTCTGGCCCTGGAAAAACCCCCTGCTAGAAGTACTTGCATCAGATCAGTAAAGTGCTCGACCCGCCATTCGGTAGTGGACTGGAAGTGTGCTTTGCTTTTCATCTCCCAGCTCTTGCTCCAATTCTGTCTCGGAAGTGCTGGGAGCTCGAAATTCCCATTGTGTGTTTCAAAAAGGAACATCTGCCTATTTGCGTCCTCCTGTATGCAAGCATTGCTTCAGCCACCACAGGCATGATGATGTGGGGATCCATGCTGGTAGATGAAAACTGCTGAAATGGCAGCCCCATGGCAAAAGAGGCGCAAAACTGGAAGAGATGGTGTCATGGGATTGGGTACATATGTGTTTTACATGTATCCCATGATCCATCCTTTTCATGACAGATGGTCAAACCCCTCCCAGACCCTCAATCCACAACATGCTGCACATCTACACTGTCATTGAGTGGGTTGGCCCCCCAGGTTCGTAGTCTGGGGGTGCTTCTTGATCCGCAGCTCCGTCTGGATGTCCAGGTGGCGGCTGTGGTGAGGAGCACATTCCCCCAACTACATCTGGTGCAATGGCTGTGGCCATATGTCTGACCTGGCCACCATCAACCATGCTTTCATCACCTCAAGACTGGACTACTGTAACACACTCTACGTGGGGCTACCCTTGGTGACTATTCGGAGACTGCAACTGGTGCAGAACATGGCGGCCCATCTCCTCACGGGGATGGATCATTGTGAGCACAATCTGTGCTCCATTCTTTGCACTGGTTGCCTATAGTCTTCCGGGCCGGATTCAAGGTGTTAGTTTTGACCTATAAAGCCCTATGCGGCCTGGGCCCCACCTACCTCCCTAGGCCCTAGAGCAGCCCCTACCGGCGATGCCCTTCTCGAGAACCCCCAAAGTTTCGTAGGTGGCCACTATAGGGAGGGCGTTCTCGGTAGCTGCACCAAGGCTGTGCAACTTCCTCCCGAAGGAGGTCCATTTGGTCCCGGATCTTCCCTCTTTCTGACGACAGCGTAAGAGTTGGCGTTTGGTGAAGGAGACGGGTTTGGTGAAGGAGACGGGTGATGGGTGGGTGGAATTTTAGCTCCACTAATGTTTTTGATTATTGATTTTTTATATTTCTTTATATTTTATTTATTTATTAATTAAACTTTTATGCTGCCCCCTCTTACTGTCACAGCTTGGGGTGGTTCACAACAATATAGAACATAAACATAACAAATCACAGTATAAAATATAAGTGTATAATAAAATAAACATATAAAAAGTTCATAAAAAACATCCCACAAGGCATACCAGGTGGAGTTAACTTCCCCTCGCATCCCAACCCCCCCACCCATCACCCATCTCCCTCGCCAAACACCTGGCAGAACAGTCAGGTCTTACATGGTTGACGGAAAGAGGGAAGGTTTGGGGCCAAGTGGACCTCCATCGGGAGGGACTTCCACAGCCTCGGCACAGCCACCGAGAATGCCCTCCTCATCGTCATTACCCAGGAAAGCCGGGGGAGTCCAAGGAGGGTGTCCCCAGTCGACTGCAGGGGCCGATCCAGGACCTGGGAGGCGAGGCGATTCTGCAGGTAGACAGGGTCCAAGCTGTGTAGGACTTTATAGGTCAATACCAACACCCTGAATTGGGCTCTGAAGACTATAGGCAGCCAGTGCAGAGATCAGAGCACTGGTGTAATATGCTCACGGCGACCCGTTCCCATAAGGAGATGGGCCACCGCATACTACACCAGCTGCAGTCTCTGGGCCATCACCAAGGGTAGCCCCATGTACAGCGCACTGCAGTAGTCCAGTCTTGAGGTAATAAAAGCATAGACGATGGTGGCCAGGTCAGAGTGAGTCATATTGTCGAAGCTGACGTACGAAGTGTAATTGGCGGAACACTCCCTTTGCTACAGCCGCCACCTGGGCATCTAGGCAGAGCTGTGAGTCTAGAAGCACCTCTAGACTCTGAACCCGAGGAAGCAACAGAGGGCGGACCCCGTCCATGACGAGTGCCATCACCCCCTCAGCCCTCCCCACCAGCATCACCTCAGTCTTGTCAGGATTTAGCTTCAGATGGCTTGCCATCATCCAATCCCCCACAGCCATCATACACTAGATAAGCACTGAGACTGCCAGGCCTTGGTCAGCTGAAAAGGAGAGCTAAAGTTGGGTGTCATCAGTATACGGACGACACCACACACACCAAACCCTCTGACGACCTCACCCAAAGGCTGAATGTACACACTGAACAGGAGAGGGGACTCCACACGTGTGGTCCCGGGGAGAAGATGAACAATCACCCAGTACCACACGCCGGGTTCTCCTGGCCAGGAAAGAGCGGAACCATTCCAGAACACTCCCGCCCACCCCGACTCAGTCCTGCAAGCGGGCCACCAACATCTCATGGTCAACAATGTCAAATGCATCCGAAAGATCTAAACAGGATCAACAGAGTCGACTGACCCTGGTCCAACTCATGGTAGAGGTTGTCGGCCAAGGCCACAAGCGCAATCTCCGCCAAAACCCGGCCAGAAGCTGGACTGCAAGTGATCTAGAAAGCTGACATGGTTTAGATGCCCCTGAAGCTTCCCTAAAAAGGGAAGGTTGAAGACCGGCCGATAGCTGGCCAGGAAGTCAACATCCAAGGATGGTTTCTTGAGCAGGGGCCGCACCACCGCCTATTTGAGGCAGCTTGGTACCCTGCCTTCCCTAAGGGAAACATTGACTACCCCAGCCAACAATGGCCTTAACATCTCCTGACTGGCCTTGACCAGCCCGGACGGGCATGGATCTAATTCGCAACTGGTGGCCCTAACAGTCCCCCGGGCATCCTCCGCATCAGTGGGCGACACCAACTGAAACTGTTCAACTATTGTATTTATTTTTTATATGCTATTATATTGTGAGCCGCCCCAAGCTGCCGCTGGCAGGAGGGCACAGGACAGAAATACGTCGAAGTAAATAAATAAATAAAACATGTCAAAACCTGGGGACATTCCTCCTAGGATATCATTCAGGAAAGCAGCATTTGGCAGGGTTACAAAAGAAACTTCTCAGTACCCTATAACCATGCCATCAAATACATGAAATCCTGGCTGTGGGGATGCTGGAGACTTTCCCTGCGTACCTCTCCATGTTTTACAACATGCAAAACCAAACATGTGAAAGGGCCAAGTAAACTGAAAAGGCAGCAAGCAATTCACGCTGCCAAGACCTACTGTCTCAAGCTGCTCCCAGATGAAGGTGATCATCAGTTTACACATTTAAGGAAATTTTCTAGCCCTCGTGGTCATGAGAAAGCCGAGTTTTAAATGGAAACTTAGATTCTGGATCTCAACTGTGCAGCAGAAAGGCTGTTCTTGCAAGACATTCAGCAGTGTCTTGAAGCAGGATCCTGCTTCAAAGAGTCCCTCCAATACCAACTGTGTTCTCAAGCCCAGTACGATAGGAGAGCCCTTCTCAAACGCAAACAAAACAAGAAAAGAGTAATACAGGCAACCTGCATTTTTCACATTTGTAGATTTTGAAACTCTGGGAATGATTTAACTTGAGGCATTTTCAGTAGATGAGCACCACACATATTGACACATTGAAACTACGGAGAAAAACTGAATCTCCGAATAACTTTTTTGGCAAAACTGGTGACTTACTTTGACAGCTTCCCAAGAGTATTCAGGATACTGCTTCTCAAAGAGAGGAATAAATTCATCATAGTGAATCTGAAAAAAATTGTATTAAAAGGACATAAAAGTCTGCCCGCTCAGGAATTCACAATTTATTTTTTTTAAAAGGAGAGTGGAGTTCATACTGCTGTGGACCCACAAGTTTATGTGGCACAGACAGTACACGTTTCAGTCTAATAAGCGGTTACAGACAGTGCCGACCTTGCCCCGGGCCCTGCTCTTTCCGAGAGTCCAACAGTGGCCTCTATTTAGACCAGGATATGTTGTTAGGGCACCACTCCCTCTGAGTGGGGCCCCAAAACATGACCCCTTCAGGGTACTGTAGAGCTTGCCCCCAAGGGGGCAGGACCACTGCATTTTATCGTCACCCTGGGCCCCACAAATCCTAAGGCTGGCCCTGGGTATGGAATCTTGCTCTATAGAAAGAACGGACATGACAACTAATTGTAGAGATCACGACTTACTGTTTGGCTGAACGCTACATGAAACCATCAGCTCAGGAATAGTACAAGGTCACTTTACATATATTTTATAGTATTGGGGGGGAAAAAAAGGGGCAGGGGGGAGAAGAGAAAAAAAAGAGGGTTCAAAACTATAGAATTTTTGCCTTGATCTGTAACTAACTTTTCTGGACCAGGTGTGTCCAATCTGCCAAGTTTGTGCATTCCTTAATGGCTATCAACAGGGACTCATGCTGTGTTTTCCCAATAGACACGTCCCTGGCTATGTATTAGCTGGTACATCTGCCGGAAGTCTCGGAGAAAGGAAAATGTGGATTTCTTACCCAGCTAATTTTCCTTCTTCTCTCCTGGGGAGACAGGCAGTCCTTGTTGGGTTTAGCACCTCTACTCCGGTTAGAAGGCAAGATCTGTTTTTTGATTGACAGCTGAAGCCTAGGGGAGAAGTTACTTAACCCTGACTTGGATCCCAGCATGTGCGACTCCCAAAGCTAACTAACAAACCACCTTCAAAGTCGCAAGGAACTCATGTAGCTAAATAGAACAAATGGAACTATAAGTAGGTTAACCACCCCAAAGGGGAACTAAAAATGAAGAACTAAAACCCAGGAAAGGTTGTGAATGCCTTACCCTGTGCATCTCATGGTAAAGGTCCTTAACCTTTCTACTGTTAAACCGACTCTCTGAATGAGGATGTTGCAAGAGAGGACTCCCAAAACCAAACCCGCTAGGGTGGGCTGGACTGCCTGCCTCCTTAGGAGAGAAGGAAAATGCACCAGGTAAGAAATCCGGATTTTCCTCTCTCTCTCTCCTTTGGAGGCAGGCAGGCAGTCCTTGTTGGGACATGCCCAAGCAGTGGTTCCCAAAAGGTGGGTACCTTTAGTAATGAAAAAAACTAAAACACGCTCCCGTGGATCAAGGAGTCAACTATCAGGATAAAACCCTTTGAATGCGTCATCCAAAAGGCAGCCCTGGCTGATGCCTAGGTAAGGATATCGTTATGACGTGTGAATAGACGACCAACATGCCACCCTACAAATATCATCAAGAAACACCCCCTGCAGGAAGGCAACATTGGTTGTTGCACTCCACAAGGAGTGTGCTGCAATGCCTTGGTGAGTCTGTAGGCCCTTTGTCCTGTAGGCGTACAACCATTTAGCCACCAGGCTGAAGGTAGCATCTGAGGCTCCCCTCCTCCACTTTTACCCTGAAGGAACACTATAAAAAGGGCAGAGTCAACCCTAAACTCTTTTGTCCTCTCCAAGTAGATTTTTTTTAGAGTTCTCCTTACATCTAGCTCATGTCATGACAATACTTCTCATTGATGCTGAGGGTTTGGGCAGAATGACGGAAGCTTGAGGTTTTGATCCCTGTAAAGGTCCGAGCTGACATTTGTGAGGCAAGCTGGATGTAGGTGAAGGGAAGTCTCATCCTTATCAAACCTACATAGCTTGGGGTCAGCTGACAATGCTCCCAACTCAGACACTCTCTTCACAGACATGATTGCCACCAGAAACACCTCTTTAAAACGACAGAATCTGGAACGGAACCCCGTGAAGAGGTTCAAACCGGGGCCCTTGAAGTGTGTTGAGAACTATGTTTAGCCTCCACAATGGGAATTGATGTTTAGCCATGGGAGCTATCATGGAGGCAGCTTGAAGAAAATGCTTGACAAGTGGATGCACAGTCAATTTCTCTCCCATCTGAGCTGACAAAATGGACAAAAAGGCAGACACCCATCTACATAGGGTGTTAATCCTCAGTTCTTTATCGAATCCATCTTGCAGGAAGGCCAATACTTCCAAGATTTCTGCCTCCAGTGGAGCTACCTCATACCTTTCCGCCCAGGATTGAAAAGCTTGCCATGTGGCATTATAGAACTGATTGATCAACGGTCTTCTAGTCACTAGGAGTGTCTGTAGAACTCTCTCTGCATAGCCATGAGCCTTCAGTTGTTCGCGTTCCAACATCCAGGCTGTTAGGCTTAATCTTTCTAGCCTGCAATAGTAGAGCAGTCCCTCTGTAAGTAGGTCTTTGCATACCAGAAGGCAGACCCCTGACTCTTCCTGAAACTCTTTGGAGGGCCCCCCATGTCTTGTGAAGTATCTGTCCTCCTTGTGGTTTGTTGCCGACGCAAACAGATCTAGTTCCAGAGTTACCCATCTTTTGGTTATTTGGATGAAAACTTTCTGGTTTAGTGACCAATCGCCTGGGTCCAAAATCAGTCAACTCAACCAATCAGCGAGAATGCTCAGGGCTCTGTTGACATGTACTGCTGTGAGAGACTGTCAAGTGCTCTCCGCCCAAATAATCAGAGTGTTTGACCCTGCATCATTGCTTTTGACCCTCCATGGCAATTCACATAGGTCATCACCGTTGTGCTTTCTGTACGTACTAGCACATGGCTGTTTTTCAAGGACCTCGAAGTGTAGGAGGGCCCTCCTTACAGTTCCAGCAGGTTTATATGCTGTGTGGATTCTTCCTGATTCCAGGTGTCCTATGCTAGGATTCCCTGACAGTGAGCACCCCAGCTGAAGAGGCTGGTATCCATGGTCTTGTTTTCTTCCTGTATGGGGAGACCCTGGGAGTAGCAATCTGTTACCAGCCACCAGTCCAGAGAGCATAACACCCTCGTAGGTAGATGAAGGAATGGATTTTGTCAGGTCCTGAGCTGCCAGGGGAGCAAGAGGTTCTGCAGAGGATAAAGATGAAAAGCAAGCCCACCTCACTATGTCCATGCACTAAGCCATGAGGCCGAGACATCTGGCTAAGGTCAACAGGTTTGTAGCTTCCATGGTCCATATCTGTGCAATCATTGATCTGACCTTGATCTCTTGTTCTGATAACAAGACAACTCTGTTGAGCTTGGTGTTGAGAAGAACTCCCACGTGAATCAGATGTTGTGATAGTTCCAGAGAGCTCTTGTCCCAATCGATCGCAAAGCCATGAGTCTGCAAACATATTACCGTCTCCTGTACTGCCTGTAGATATTTGGCATATGAGTTGGCCCTCATGGAGCCTAGGCTTAGGGTGGCTACTAGAACCACCAGAAGCTTTATGAAGACCCTTGGTGAGGCAGTTAGGTCAAAGAGAAGTGCCCTGTACTGGAAGCGATTGCCATCAGTAGGTGAACCTCAGAAATTTTCTATGGATCTCCCTGATGGGAACATGCAGGTAAGCCTCCTTCAGATTGGAGGCCAGGAAGACATTTTATTGCAATGCCTGCAGGATGGACCCGAGATTTTCCATTCTGAACTTTAAGGTCCACTTTCCATGGTCTGGCCACCACACCATTCACCAGACCATGAACTGTGCCGAATCCAGGGCACAGACATGAAGGAAGCAGCTACTGACAATTTCTTCCAACCATCCTTCAGGTCTTTTGAAGGTGAGATGGAGTTTATGTACTTGATCCAAAGCATCACTGCATGAGCAAAAGGTGGATGCCATGGCAGCAGAGGCCATGTCCAAGTTCCTATGCAATAACGTCTCCACCTTCCTGTCCAGAGGATCTCTTGGGGAACCTTCCCCGTCTGTTGGCAAGACCAACGCTTTAGCCACGTTGGCTCCCGCATCCGCTTTGGGGAGAACAAAGGCCGCACCTCCAGGAGAGAGTAAAAATGTCTAGCTAGGGAATGGGTGCCCTTTGCTTTAGCTGGTTGAACCAATTCCGCTTGTAAAAGTTTAAAATATAGAGACGGTAGGGGCAGTAAAGAGCTGCCTAGGGCCTCTTGAGAGAGAACTAGTCCTGTATCCTCTGCCTGATTTTCCTCCACTTGGGGCAGTGAAGGAGCAGCAGGGGAGGGATAGCCTTATCCTAGAAGCAACTTTGGAAGCAATCTTTTCATACAGCTCAGGCTGGAAGTTTCTAGCTCCTGCTTTGGATGCAGAGTCCTGGCCCTCCCTATTAGAGAGTTCTCCATCCTCCTTCGACTCCTCCACCCTCAAATCCTCTGGTTGTATCCCCCCTGCCTTGTCCCTGCTAACGTCTAGGGGCTCCAGGGAAGTGGACTTGCAGACCCATGGAGAGGGCTGCACGGTGTCTTCTGCGTCCTCAGTCCCTGCTACGGAGGCGTTGGGGCTAGGGGACTTAAACCCTCTGTGGCCCAGCAGGTGTAAAACTCCCTCCACTCCTCTTGTGACTAACTGCTGCCCCAGCCACTGCAGGACCACTTGGGGCACTCCTTCAGAATTCCCTATGGGGAAAACTCAGGGCTTTTGCAGAAAGGGACCCAAAGAGCTAGGTTTCTTAAACAGGCTGTGTATGAACTGGGGAGGGGAGGGGGTGGCGCAGTGGAGGGCTCCTCCTTGACCTACCCCTGTCCGGCTGGACTCCTCAGGGTGGGGGTTGGGGGGCGGGAGGAGGAACTTTCCCACGCCCTCCTACGGTTTCTCCTGTGGGCCCATTTTCACGCCTTGTGCCAGGTGCGGTCCGACTGCAGGGAAGAGGAGCTGGTGCTTCTATCTGACAAGGATGAATGCATGTACCGCTTGCAGTTCCAGTGAATGCGGCTCCTGGAGGCAGGGCAAGAGCAGCACTCCCTCCTCGGACAGAAGCTCCGCGATAGCTGTCCCCCCCCTGCCTCTATTGTCGGAGGATGAACTGGTTCCTATCGATTGGGAATGGAGCCTTTGCATGGAGTCCTGGTGCCCTCCCCGGGGTACTTGAGCCCCGGCAAGTCTACAAGATAGCAGCCTTGTCCCTGTGGGGTGGGAGACAGCTGCGGTGCTGGGTGCCCAGTGTGCTCTGCTGAGGCGCCACTGGCTGGATCCCAGTCCTGTGGGACCAAAGAGCTAGTCCCACTGCCCCTTTTTAGGAAGTGGCGAAGTGGATCCAGGGTGGGGAGTGGAACACCCTGCGCTCCCCCTCAATAACGTCATCTCAAAAAGGGGGGGGGGGGGAGCGCTTGGCACTGGCGGGCCCTGCCTCGAGCCCCATGCTGCCCTCCCTAAATAGAGGGGAGTTCTGGGGCAAGTTTTTTGGATCAAGGACATAAACCTGCTCCTCACGCTAAATAATAATCCTCTGGAAGTATCAGGGTCAGGGAGCCCACCCCTAACACTAACACTAACACACACACGAGGCTAGGACTATAACTAACCTACTTCTGCACCTGAGTTCTGGAGAAGCCCTACCCTGCAACTCTTGTGTTTGGAGACGGGAACAAATCTGGGAGTCAAGTCAGGGTTAGCTCCTCCCCTAGGCTTCAGCTGTCAATCAAAAACCTGATCCTGTTTTCTAACTGAAGCGGAGGCGCTACACGCAACAAGGACTGCCTGCATTCACAGTGGGGAGAGAGAGAGATCTCTTAGCAACCTCATCAACTGAGAAGTTTGCTTTTTATATTTCACTTACCTGTTTTAATGTTGCTCCAGGAGCATAGTTCATAACAGTAAAATGTTTCTCATAGTCATCCAAGTCACTGAGAGAAAATGGTCTAATAAAGGAAAGAGACAAGGTGAATTTCATAAGATGTCTGGGAATACAGAGAGACACCACAACGTAAGAACATAAGAACTTGCTGTGAGCTGCATCTGGCCCCTAAGCCCAAGGTTTTCCACCCCTTGGCTAGATGGACCCTTGGTCTGACCCAGGATGACCATTCTTATGTGGCCCCTTTTAAGTTCCCATCTCCAACAGGGGAGAGATCCATGGAACAAACCCATGATCTGGGCCTTCCTTCTCTTGAGTGTTACCCCCACCTTCTATGCGGGCCTTGGAGCGCATACACATTTTTTTAAGTGGCCCCTCTTGTTTTCTAATGTTTTAAAAATCTGTTTTTATTATACTGTTTGGTTATTATTATATTACATTGTTCTATAGTTGGTGGCTATGGTGGAAGCTAATGCTAATGCTAATAAATAAACTGATTAAGTGGCCCCCAGGAGGGAAAAAGTTCTCCACCTCAGATCTAGCCCTGCATCCTGACTCCAGCAGTGGCCATTTTCAGTTGCTTCAGAGAAATGCAACAGATCATAATGGACTAATCCATTCGCTGCTTTTCATTTCTGGCCCCTGGTAGAGCGAAGTCTCATTCCCTGACCAGCGTGACTAACAGTCATTTATGAACCGATTTGCCAAGAATGTACCCAATTTTTTTTTTTGAGCCCAGGTACGGTATTAGCCTTCACAACCTCCTCTGACGAAGAGTTCTACAGTTTAATTGTACATGGAGTGAAAATTGACTCCCTTTTGCTTCTTTTAAATCTGCTGCCAGGTAATTTCATGAGGCATCTGTTAGTTCTATTACTTTAAGAAAGGGAGCCGTCACTTATTCTATTTACTTGCTTAGGACCACCCAAGATTTTATAAACCTTTGTCTTGGCTATCTTGAATAAGTTTGTCATTTGCAAGACTAGAGTCTGATTTGGAAAAGGAGATGAAGAATGAAGTAGCTAGAGCCACCCTGCTACCTTCTTTTCTTCACTGTGAAAAACCAACCATATATTCTTACTCAGTTTCCTATTTTTTTTATTATTATTTTTTTAAACTACCATTAGGGGACCCTTCCCCTTATTTCATAACTACTTTTGCTCTCTCAGAAGTCTTTGAAGAGGGGCCTTATCAAACGCTATGAAAATCCAGCTACACTAGGGGTGGCCAAGATATTGAGTGCTTTCTCACGTTACGTTAGGCGGGAGGGGCGCAAACTTCTGCAATTGTGGCTCTGTTAGGCAGGACACAACGCATGTGAGAATGCACTATTCTGCTTTTATGCCACAAGAATACTTGCACATGACTGGGTCCCCAAACGTAGCTTTTACAAGGATGGGTGTGCTCGCTGCATAAAAGCAGAACGGCGCATTCTTACATGCGCTAATTTCAAAAGTCCCCCCCACAACGTAATGTGGAAAAGTGCCCATTGACAGCAATCAACATCTTCTGAACTCATAGCGAAAACCATCTGGTCTAAGTGATTTGCTGCTGTTTAGTTTATCAGTCTATTCTAAAATCTCTTTTATTGCCTTAACCACACCGGCATGATGGGCTGCATGGCTCAGGATGGACAGTGGCTGGCTGACTGACACACTTGTGACAGCTCTTCAGATTCATCACCTAAAAAGATGAATTCTGGTATGGACATCTCCCCCAGTATCCTTTGAAATGAAATATGGTGCAAAAGAATTCATTTAGTTTTTCTGCAATGGCCTTGTCTTCCTCGACTGTCCCTTGATGATCTAATGGCCTGATTGACTCTAACAGGCTTTCTACTTCCAATGTTCTTTAAAAATAGATTTCACATCTTTAGCAAGTTGCTCTTACATAATCTTACATTTACCTTGCTCATGCTTATGCTCCTTCCTATTTTCCTCATTTGGACTCGCTTTCTATTTTTCTAAAAGATATCTTTTTGGGTCAAACAGCATCCCTTACTTCACTGTCTAGCTATTCTGTCCTTTGTTTCGTCCTCTTGCTGCATACATTTAATCTATGCTTCTAAGATGGTATTTTTAAACAGTCTCCATGCCTCTTAAAGACATCCTCATGAGCCTAGTTAGCTTCCTCATTTGTTTGTATTTCTCCTTTTCAAAATTAAATGCCATTACAGTAGATTTATCTGGTATTTCCCTTCTACAAATATGTTAAATTTAATTACATCATGATTGCCAACTGCTAAATGTAACTGCTGACTCCTTGAGAGGTGGAGGAGTCTTATTACCTATTGGAGAATCGCAGCCAAAACACATCATAAATATACAGCTTGAGTGGCTTTACAGACCGCAGAAGCACAATGTAACGAATGTCAAATTTAACCATCCCCAGATCCTTCCGATGAAACAAAACTGGACTCTCAATGTACTTAGACACTACCTAAAACAAAACAGATTGAACACAATTAAACCCAAAGAAAGATAAACATACACAGTAGGTGATGGTAGGCAAGAAAAAATATCCAAGGGTTTTGAAGTTTTCCTCAAAAGGATCCAACATGGTCTATCAACATGGTTTGAAGTCCATTTTCAATTAATACAAAAAAAGGCAACTCCTTTTAGCATCCCTCCCACCACCCATGACTGGCTGGGTGGTATAGAGTTATAGGTTTTCCCTTTTCAACATGCTAGAAATGGTTCTCATTCCACTTAGGTATTTTGCTACCTAAGTGGAATGAGAACCATTTTTAGCATGTTGAAAAGGGTTGTGCTATTTATAGGACAACCTTTTAGGACAGAATTCAGAGTTTGCTCCTGTGTGATGTTCCTGATCATTTTCTTGATGCCCAAAGATACTTAACACCAAGGGGGTGGGGGAGAGAGGGGCTTGGAAATTTATATACAAGGCAAACATAGGTCCATACAAAAACACTTTCCCTTCTTTTACATGGAAGCTACCCTTACTCCACAAGCCAACCCACAAGCCGAGTGTGCGTGTATATATGTGTATGAGAGTCACCCTGCATCTGCAGACTTGTACGTGTGCTTAATTTTACACATACAGTCGCAATGGCATCCAAAGGACATCTTGTAGTGTGTGAAGTTAGGCACTTGTTTGCAGCATCAGGGTAGATGTCCATTCAGGGGAGGGGAAACCACTAAAAGATCCAACTGAGGATGCCACGACACAAGAAACTGGTCCCATGTGCTGAAAAATAAAATGCACTGTGCTTTGAATAAGTTCTTGGGAAGACTTCTGGGCTTTATGTGCAGAATGCCCTATAAGGTCATTTTGTTTGTTTCTTCACTATTCACCACTTATTGTTCTACATGAGCAAATACACTGATATTTTCAAAAGAATGGTTACAAAAAAGATAACGTATTTCCATCCTTTAAATTTCTTTTCTTAGACGGAGAACAGCCTCAGTTTAGTTCAGATGGAAGCTGGAAATACCTAAACTGATGCCTTATTTCTTCAGGCATTTTTATTCAGAGGACATTTGAGCTTATATTGTGTTCAAAAGGAGTCTAGATCAGGAAGAGCTAATGCAGTTTGATCAGTAGTAATAAAGCTTGTGACACAGCTTGACAAGACCACACTGTTGACTTCCTATATGAATGCTATTGGTGTAGGCATTGCGGAGAGTTCAGAGGGAACATTCATGCAGCAAATGCAATTATCAGCCTGGGAGAAAGCAGCAATAAAACGTTTTGATATTTACAGCCAGAGGCTGCGTTATAGCACGCATGTCATATGCCTGAGATTTTTTATTGAATAATATTAAAGTAGCAATGCATCTAAAACATAAATTACTGTCAGAGCACATTTTATTTCTGTCCTAGAGAAACGCACATAGGGGTATTTTGACAAGCGCCTCCCCACCCACACGGTACCAATGCAGTCCTGCAGCATGCATGACGAGTGGGGAGGTGCTTGTCTAAGAACACCCCATACAGACTAGGCGAGTAATTTTAAAAGGGGATGCATCCCCCACTAGTTTTATCTGCCCCACCCCCAACAGCTCTAGGGATATGGGGGCAGAGCTCATTTGGGTCAGCATCTCCCCACAAATTTTAGCCCAAAGTATCCCACTATGATACAGACTATCACAAAGAAACACCAAACAGAACTTCACTTATATTCAACAATGCTAAAGGACTTCAATTTGAAACCATCAAGAATTTACCCTCTCAATATTTCCTGGGTTTTGACCACGAGGAGGGGCGTTCTCAGTGGCTGCACCGTGGCTGTGGAACTCCCTCCCATTGGAGGTCTGCCTGGCTACTGACCTCCCCTCTTTCCGTAGACCATGTAAGACCTGGCTGTTCTGCCGGGCCTCTACCAAGGGAGATGGGATGAGTGGGTTGGGCTAAGGAGGGGGTTTTGGTATTGGGTTAACTTTGGGATTATTAATTGTTTTTAATGTATTTTATTGCATATTTTTAAATGTTGTTAGCTGCCCTGAGATGCATATAAATTTTAATAAATAAATAAACAAACATACATACATATACAGGTCATACTTTTTGAAGGAGGAAGTGAAGGTGCCTCCTTTTTGCACGAAACAGCATTTAAAACCCCATTTTCTCTAACCTTGGGGCTGCTCTCTCTGTTCCTGATGATATTGTTTAGGCTCTTGGTGATGTGAGTGTCCAAACCTCTAGCCAAGTTCCATGGCTTACATATCCAGTGATTGTCTTCTCCTCTACCATAAAAGAACAAAAAGAAAAAGAAAAGTCAATCAAGGCAAAAGGGTGTCAGCGTCCATTTATCTTCATTGTTATGCTTTAAGCACACTGCCCCTGGAATACCATTCCTCCTAATGTAGAAGGCCAATAGTACAAGAGACAAGATAGCTTGCCGATCGCAAGCACCGATTCCTGATCATAACTCAAATGGAGTCTTTACAGCTCACTTACCCCTCTATTAAACCCCTTCTCCTGTATATCAAAGTTTCACCATAGATACAGCTTTGATACATGTGGCTTTTCCCATTTGAACACTGGACATTTGGTCCACCAGGGAGGCACCCCACAAGCTCAAGAGAAGGTGAATGCTCTGTCACTGGTTATTACTGGTAATAGAGCAAGAAAAGGGGCCATGACCGTTCGAAGAGCTTTAACAAGGAGAGAATGGTATGCAGGTCCTTCACACTCATGTGTGCTACCTTGTAACAAGGGAACTCCAAGCTCAACCAATCTAGGTCAACACGTCGATTAGAAGGGTTTTCGTTCTCTCATTGCACCTATACACAGCTTCATAGTGATTTTATGATCTACCAACATGGAGCCAGCCAAAACTAATACCATACACAAATCACGTGAATTTGATTTCCCTGTCATAAAGCTGATTAGAGTTAAAGGAACAATATCAAAAGTAGAGAAGGAACTGATTTAATGTAATGCATGGTATTTTAAAACACAGACCACAGAATACTTAGGCATGAGAAAATAGGGAGTCATTTTGATGGTAGTGTAAGAACATTGCAACATGCTGCATACAAGATAATGCACATTTATCTGAGAAGGGAGTGTTCTCTCTTTAAACAATTGCAGGAATGTTGCTTACCTTCTTTCATGCTGCTGAAAGTAGCTGATAAACTGGGGCAACTCGGTGTGAAGGTTAAAAGTTCGAGGCAGCCATTTTGGCCCCTCTGACCCTCCCACTCTCCTTGATATGGATGCTAAGCAATCCTTCACTGTCAGGAGGTTCTCACATGGAAACTGATTCAACATTACATGGGGCCGTTCTTCACTGAGTTTCCTACAAGAGATGGAATGGAAGGCACTTTTAAAAGGCTACCCCAGGACATAAAGCTTTCAATTTGACAGTGCGAAAATTTGTACTTGCAGGGAAAAACTGTAACCTGTAATCTTTTATGTGAGAGAAGTTGAAGAGGATGTCTGCATCTCCCTCGTCATCAGAGAACTCAAAACGGGGGTGTGTCAGGTTCTTGAGTATTTGCTGAAGGTCTGTGTAAACCCTGAGGAGAAACAGAACATTTTTTTCCTCAGAGACAAGAATGACCCTGAAAGCAAAATGAATACAAAATAGGTAGTCTCTTAACTCAGTAGCACCAGAGAACAGTATGTACACTGGGCCAAAGCTTCAGAGAAAGTTATATAGCATCACCCACCAAAGTATGTGCATATTAACACACACCTTTAATACGTACACACACACACACACACACACACACACACACACACAGTACTTGACTAAATGGCAGCTCACTTTCAATATTTCTGGTGAGACTGCAACAGCGTGCTTGGAGAAGAGCTTGAAACCTTGCCGGTTTTGGCCTCTTCACAGGATTGGGCCTTTGTTTCTATATAGGTTAGCTGGAACCTGCAGACGTCATCTCACATTTCCACTGTTGTATCTTAATAATAAACTTCTGCTTCAAACTGTCAGAGATGGCTATCTTCTGCAAAGAGCTATGTTCACGGTTTTGCGAAACAGCAGTCCAAGTGACACGCCAGCCATCTTACAGCACTGTGGCATATCATTAAAGCTATTTTCCATTAAATTAGATAGTCTGTGAGAGCTCCGGTAACGCTGCACAGCTGGAGAAAAGTCAGTCCTGAACTGTACACAGTCACAGTCATTCCATATTTTTAAACTAAAAGCCAATTCAATTTTTTCTTCTGCCCTTGCATGTTCTATGTGAAGCACTCCAAGTGCCACGGCAGGGGGCCGCTATATATTATACATACATTATATTAAAATGCAATTTTAAAAAATGCAATTTAAAAACTTGACTACGGTACTTAAACCCTACCAAATAAAAACAATAATCTTTTCTTAATCTAAGCAGGTACCTGGGAAATTCAAGACATAAGTTCTACAATACGTGTAGACCAATCTTACCTAGCAGCCCGGCTGGCACAAGCACGAAAAAGAAAAGTTATGCATCCAGTTGTGTACGTCCTCCAATCTTTCACCCACAAGCACACACCTTATCGCTATCCAAACGACAAAGTTAGATACCCCACACGTACAACCAGTATTGCTTTCTCCAAACCTCAACTAATGTGGCTTTCCCGAACTCTGCAGATAGGAAAGCAGAAGCCGGGGTGATGGGAAAGAAATCTGGTCTATTTTGGTGCAGTTCTAATTCTTCAGTCCCTGAATAGAGTGAGCTCCACCTTGCACGATTTTTCAAACATATGCTATTGCGCACTTAGATCTGTGCATCTTCAACTGACAAACTGGAGCAGTTCAAAGGAGAGCAAAGATGACAAAGGGTCTGGTAAGCAGGTCTTAGGAGGAACAGTTGAAGAAAGGGCTGCCACCACGAAGATGGGAAGGAACCGTTCGTCATTGCTACAGAGGGTGGGACTAGAAACAATGGGCACAAGTTACAGGAAGGTAGGTTTCGGCTGGGGTATCAGTAAAACTTTCCTAACAGTAAGAGCTGTGCGGCAATGGAGCGAGTTGCCTACTAAGGTCAGAGGATCTCCTTCACTGGAGGTTTTCAAGAGGCCGGACAACCATCTGTCAGGATGTTGCAGTCATCCTGCATCCGAGCAGGGGGTTGGACCGGATGATGCTGGTGGTCCCCCTTCCAGCTCTGGCATTCTAGGATTCTATATGCAGCACCACGTTTCTTCAAGCTAAGCCACCATAAAGAGAAAACAAAAAACAAACCAACCCGCCACACACTCTAGCGAATATCTTTTGCTGGCAAACGAACGCAGGCAGCCCGCCAGAGAATTATTATACCGAGTGCAGTAGTGTTTACAAGCCCCCGTCACTGACATGCCCACTGCACTATCAAAGGTAGTCCATGGCCCACAGAACTTACAAGCAAATGAAAGAGCGTCTTTATTTCTATTGCAGTTCTCCTTTCTTAGGATAAAAAAAGGAGAAACTTCTTGGGAGAGAGCGCAGAACAGCTTTGTTCATCTAATGCTTTTAAAAAGGTATCACATCTTCCAAAACAGAAGTCCTGGGCAAATGTGAAACTCAAAAGCAGACTGATGTATGGAAACACCCTTTTGTCTTTTAAATCCTACAATTAACGCCCTTTGACCACATAATGGCCATGGCTGCATGGGGGGTGGGTGTGCGCGCCGCACCATGGGTGGCGCGTGGGTGCCTGGTGCCCATGGGCGCACCCCCATCCCCCATGCAAGCAGCAACCTCCCTGTTCCCCAGTTGCTCCGTGCATGGAGATGCATGGAGGAGGCAGTGTGTGGATGTGTGTTTCACGGGACTGCGCACGCACCCCCCACTCGCTGGCCACGGGATTTACATGAAATGGTACCACTCATGCCCAGGCAGATCTGCTGCGCGGGCATGAGTGGTACCATCTCATGTAAAAAGGGCTGATGTCACGGAGACCAAAAACTTAACAGGATTAAAAAACAACAAACCCTTATTATACATTTATATGAGTAATGAAAACATTTGGAGCTAAGTTAGATAGGACTAAACCCTCAAACTTCAGGGCATAAGCAGTCTGTTCACGGAAGGAAGCTAAGAAAGCACTTTCTCCTCAAGTCGATTACGGTGTAGTGTGTACTACAATATTTGAAAGGAAAGACCTGCAAAAAAAACACACATGCACCTGTGAAAGGATTTTCTATCTTTTATTTTCTTTTTTTCCCCTTTAAACAAATACTTCTCTTTTGCTGCCTGATGGCAGGTGAGTAGGGAGTTTCTGTCCTGTCCCAAGCAACTAGCCAACAGGGAAGTAGAAGCAGCTCTCAGCCCACAGCGCATGCCCCTGACAGAACCAAAGTCGGCTAGTTGGCTGGTCCATTTAATAAACTACTATTTTATTTATTTATTTACATTTATTGGCCGCCCCCTCATGCCTACAGCATCCCGGGGCGGCTCACAAGAAGTAAAACAATAACAAAACTTAAAAACCATCATCAAGTAAAAATAATTTAAAAAAGCAATCCCCCCAACATTTACTATACAGCCCCCCACTCCACCCCAAGTCCCCCCACTCCCCTCCGAAGGCCTGGCTGAACAGTCAGGTCTTACAGGCTCGACGAAAAGCCATCAGACCCGGGGCCAGGTGAACTTCCTCCGGGAGGGAGTTCCAAAGTCGCGGTCCGGCCACAGAGAACGCCCTCTCCATTGTGGCCCCCCATTTGACAAGGGGGACCTC
>QEPC01010648.1:1582550-1603342 GCA_003113815.1 Sphenodon punctatus | reverse complement strand
GTGACCCTCCTAACCTCCACCAGCTACCTTGGTCCCCTAGGAGGGCGAGTCACCTGCCCCCTTGGACCATACCGTCCTTGCCCCAGAACCACCACATAGCCGCTCCCCACAACCCACCCGTGTGGGTGCTTTTATTCCCTACGTTAGCAAGAAACATGAACACTAGCCAGGGTGGCAAACATTTTGTTTGGGAAAAGTCAGCAAGATCTTTACCCGGAAAATAATCCCCTCATTCTCTCTAGCACACACCCCTCCACTGGGGCAAGTCAGTAGGCTATTCATTTTTAAAGCATTTGGTAGTAATTCCCCTCAGATACAGAATATTTGACTAAGCCAGACTCTGCCGTTCCTTATACTCCCCCCTCCCCCCAAGCACTGGCCTGCTGAAGACAGGGTACTATTTCGCAATGGTTCTCAAACTTTTCAAACTGCACCCCTACTTATCTGTCATAGTAGAAGCCCCTCTTTATACCATACGCACATCTTGCTCCTTCTCCCCACTTCACACCTTCTTATTGATGACTTTCTCCAAACTTAAATTAATGTGGCTTTCCAGAATTCTGCGGATAGGAAAGCAGAAGCCAGGGTGATGGGAAAGAAATCTGGTCTATTTTTGGTAGTTGGTAGTTCACTGGTGCAGTTTGAATTCTTCAGTCCCTCAATGGAATGAGCTACACCACACATGATTTTTTGAGCGGTTTTTTTTTTTCAGGAGGGGCAGGATACAAAGTTACAGAAATAAATGAAGGACTCTCCACCCCGTTCGTTGACTCTCTCCTTCTTCACTGCCACCCCACTATTTTGAAGATTCCCCCTAGCTCAGCTCAAGTACCAGTGGAGCTAGGTACTTGGAAGATGGGGTCCTTCTTGTGCCCACGTCTCCTCCCATTATGAGAGCATAGGGTCTAGGAGGACCAGTGGTCTGACCCAGTATGGCATTCCTGTGCTTCTTCTGACAACTTCACACTGTATATGAAGAGAAATATTTAAGACTTGTAAAACCTTTCATGATTAGTGTACAAAAATCTACATTTTCTGAGAAAAAAAACAAACACAAATAAAGCCCATACCCTCCCCTGCCTCATGCACAACATTTAGAGAAACTTGATCATCAACAAGATGTCTGGGATCACTACCTTAAGTTTACAAAGCAATGCAGGCCAAAATGCGGACAATGCGACAATTAAATCAATGCCGTAAAAAAGGTGTATGCTGCCAAGAATAAGGCTGGTTAGAAGAATGAATTACTGAAGCTCAAATCTCAAATAGATTGACCAAAATAAGAAGGATTGCTCTTCCGACAGCACCTCAGGCACTTTTGGAAGCTTCAGGGGAAAAAAATAAATAGACCTAATATGAACTAAAGGGCTTTTATGTGCCTCAATTCTACTAGCAATGAGATGCATCGGAAATATTTAGCTAGCTTTTTACTCTTCTTTCATACCAACAATCAGAAAGAACTGAATTTCCCTAGAGGGACAAAGTTGAAACCACAACGGATAACTGCTTTAATCCAGCAGAAACACTTGTTCAAATATAAGTTTCCCCATATTTTCTTCCTTCCCCAAGTCTAACTTGAAGCACATTCTTGTGTCTTTGTGGAAATTCAGACTTGGGGTGTCTGAAAACTATTGAGGTAGAGAATAAAGTCTGCTGAGCAATAACTTGAAAGCCGATTGTCATCTGGCTGCAACCCCCTCTGCCTCAAGGAGCCGGATTTCCCTCCTTAACATCCCCATGCCGCAACCGTCCAGCATTCCAACAAACCCACCCATTCTAAGGCCCAGCAACAGGCTTAAAATCTATAGCCAAGAGTTATTTTCTGGATTTGTATTACTTCATTAGTTGCCTGAAAATGACAAAGCACCAGTAATATTCCTAAAAAAAATGAGCAGGGAAAAAATAATCATCTTATTTTATGGCCTATGGGACATTATCATTCCCCCTTATTTATCAAGCCCTCTGGTCTGCCCCCTCTTATTTCCCAGTTTGGTTGCTAACACAGGAGCAGAAAGCAACCCCTGCTATTCCCTTGTTATCTCCCAACATATTTCATGAGTTTAAAACTACTGAGCAAAACAGGCTTGAAACACAGACGTCCTACAACCATCTCTCCAGAGAGAGTGACCCAACAATCCATGTAAACCCTCTTAAAAAAAAAAAAAAAAAAATTAAAAAAGGAAAAAGTTCCTATTATGTTCCATCACAAGTGGATTAATAAAATACTCAGTTTACAACTACTGTTTACAAATACTGTAGTTTACAAGTACATTTATCAGTGTGTGCATGAGTGGCTGGGATTTCATCCTCCCACCCTTCAACAACCAAAGAGCAAAAGCTAACCTCTTGCACTAGTATTCATTATGTGGGTGGGTGGTGGGGGTGGGAAGAGCTTTTTTCAGACAATGACTAAGGATTTTTCATCCTGTGTCACTGGCTTTTTGGAGTCTATTCCAAGGCTGTCTTAAATACCAAACAGTCCCGTCATTACAAATCAGCTACCTTTCGTCTTCATGTTTTCTCTTCAACTTTCCACTAAAAGATCAGGACTAATTTTGCTCCTCTTAAAATGTGCGTATGTTCTAAAGGGATGGGGGAGAACCTGACACCATTAAAAAAAAAACAAAAAAAACCTTTCGCCTCCTCCCCAGCTCTCAGATATCAAAGGTTTTGTTTAAAATTGAAAAGTTTTCACCAGCTCCAACGAAACCTTGTTTCAGTGTCAAATGAAAAACCAAAAATAGATTTGTTTAATCCAGGTAAGGCCAAACGCAGCATGGAAAGTCTGTACCACTACTGATTCTTTGCCTTCTGTTTATTAATTAAGCTTCAATTTTTCATGACACTAATTTCCCTATTTAAAGATTGTCAAGGGATTGTGTTATGTTTCCTTCATCCAGAAGGTGGCATCTCCTCTTTATTAACTCTCAGATTAACAAAAAAAAACAATAAAATAACCTCACAGCAGTAGAATTTTCCATTCCCCCTGTGCAGAGTTTAATAGAAACTGAAAGTTAAAGCTCCAAGCATAAATATCAAACACACAGGTACAGAGAACAAAACCCTTCATTTGCTCGAACCCTCCAAGGAGGAGGAGAAAAGGGAGGGGATGAGAAGAGAAAGAAAAAGGGATTTGTTAGGATGTGGTATGGAAAATACGTGCCACTTTCCTTATCTAGAAGCATTTTTAATGCAATTCTCATTTGTAGATACATACTTGAACATTTTATTCTTGTCATAAACTTGCAAGTTTATAGCAACAGGTAGCTTCTCCTTGTTTTCATTTAAAATTGCCTGAAAAAAACAAACAAGTTTGATAGCAAGTGAAAATCCTCATCATAAATATCACAATGTAAAAATCTGCTAAAGTCATGCTATATAGAGGTTTGATTTAATAAGTTCCCAAAGTTATTAGAAAGAAATAAAACAGGCCTTTACAGATTTACGCAGCTCCTGCTTACAAAGGTAAAGGATATTATTGTGCTATAGCATAAAAAAGTATCCTTTTAAGTGTGTTGTTAGTGCAGTCATTATGCTAGTAGTCTGAAGCATGAACAATATTTCTGAGTCTACTCTATTATCCATTTTGATTTAACAGAAAATTCTCCTGAAGTTCTGTAACTACTTATTTTGCAAAAACCACCAATAGGACAAAAAAATTGCTTCTAAATTATCTCAACAAATTTTCATTGAAGTTATGCAATTTTTTAAAAAGTTGACCTATTTTAGAAAGAGGTGAATTGTGACACACAGAATTCCAAACATCTGCCTTTTCAAACACTGGAAGTGCAAATTCATAGAATTTCAAAACTTGAGATGTTGCCACTCAGTATTACAGTAAAAACACATTAAGTTAAAAAAGCAAATGTTGACATTTTCCATATTGTTTCAAATTATATGAAATTCTCTATTTTAATAAGTAAACGTTAACATTCCAAATTCAAGCTTTTATACACCCAATCCAAAGTGGAAAAATGAGAGAAACACTAAAGAGATTAATAGGTATATGGGATAGGTATCACAGTCAAGCTCCTAGGTTCCCCTGCAGAAGTCACAATATCTTGGATTTATAACGTAGCAGAAGCATTTGCTATGGCCAGACAACAATTCAGGCCTGAAAGGAAGATGCCATCATCTTCTTTTTACAAGTTTGAGAGGTTGCCATGTAGAGTGTTGATTTGGCAAGAAGTTAGAACATAGTCAGTTAGGTTATACCACCATCTCTATTCCCAGGAGATTCCCTCCCGCCTCCCTTGAGAAAATCTCCTCCCTGCTCTCCTCTTCCAACCCCTCCACCTGCCCCCTGGACCCCATTCCTTCCCGCCTCCTGACCTGCATTGCTTCCACCGTCACCCCCCCCCTCCTGCACATCATCAACCTCTCCCTCTCTACNAGGCCACCAACGCCGTCTCGGTGCCATAGCCGGGGCGGAACCCAGATTGAAACGGGTCCAGGAAACCGATGCCATCTAGATGCACCTGGAGCTGGAGTGCCACCGCCAGCTCAATAACCTTCCCTAAAAAGGGAAGGTTAGAGACAGGTCAGTAACTGGCGAGCGCATCAACGTATAAAGATGGTTTTTTCAGCAGGGGGCGTACCACAGCTTCCTTGAGACTGGGTGACAACCTCCCCTGCTGCAAAGACGCGTTCACTACCCTCGCCAGCACCGTCCCCAATGTCTCCCTGGAAACTTTTACTAACCAGGACAGGCATGGGTCAAGTTCACAACAGGTGGCCCTCACAGACCCCAAGACATCCATTGTATCGGCCGGCGTCACTACCTGAAACTCCCCCCCACAAAAATGGACCGGACGGGGCCTCCATCACCTCGCGTTCTCTACCTGCTGCCCCTAATCCGACGTCAAAGTTGCTCCGAATCTGAGCAATCTTGTCTGCAAAGTAGATGACAAACTCCTCACAGCGGGCCTGGGACAAATCCCTATCCAAGCGGAGGGAGGCTGGACTAACCAGCCCCCGCACCACTCGGAACAGCTCCGCCGGGCGTGACTTCGCAGGCGCTATGAGGACAGCAAGGAACTCCTTCCTCGCTGCCCTCACAGCCTCCACGTAGGACCGCAAATGGGCCCTATGGAGAAGTCGGTCGGAGTCAGAGCAAGTTCGTCGCCAACATCTCTCTAGCCTCCTGCCTACTTGCTTCATACACCACAGCCCCTTGGTAAACCAAGGGGCCCTAGGGTGACGAGACCGAGGCAGAGAGCGTCTCGGAGCCACCCTGTCGATGGCTTCCTCCAGCAAGCTCTTTCAGTGCTGGACCAGCTCATTGACAGAGTGACCGTTCTCGGGGAATGTACTTCATCTCCCCGGGACTTCACATGTGGAGTCTCGCAGGGCTCTATTCTGTCCCCCCTCCTGTTCAACGTGTATATGCATCCTTTGGGCAAGGTCGTGGGAGGGTTCGGCATGCGTTGTCATCGGTACACCGATGAGACACAACTCTACCTCTCTTTTTCTGCAGACCCAGACCCGGCAGTCTCGGTCCTCACCCAGTGCCTGGCAGCTGTGGGGGACTGGATGAGGGCGAGCCATCTGAAGTTGAATCCTGACAAGACGGAGGTGATGTTGGTGGGTAGGACTGGGGTCACTGATGGGGTCTGCCCCCCTATGGCCACACAGGTCCATAGTCTGGGGGTGCTCCTCTACTCACAGCTCCACCTGGATCTCCAGGTGGAGGCTGTGGCGAGGGGAGCATTTTGCCAATTACATCTGGTATGAAGGCTGCGACCGTATGTTTCGGACTCGGATCTGGCCACCATCATCCATGCCCTTTATCACCTCTAGACTAGACTACTTTAACGCACTCTACATGGGGCTGCCCTTGGGGACAGTCCGGAGGTTGCAGCTGGTGCAGAATGCGGCGGCCCATCTCTTAACGGGGACGGGTCACCGTAAGCACATTACACCGGTGCTCCGTTCTCTGCACTGGCTGCCTATTATCTTCCGGGCCCAATTCAAGGTGCTGGCAACGACCTATAAACATTTTTATTGTTGATTATTTTAAATTGTTTTATATTGTTTTTATGTATTTATATTGTTGGAAGCCAACCCAAGCTGTTTACAGGAGGGGCGGGGTACAAATGACAGAAATAAATAAATAAACGGCCTGGGCCCGGCTTACCTGCGGGACCACTTCAGGCCCCGGATTGCATTGTGGTCCCTGCGGTTGGCTGGGGACACCCAACTCGAAGTCCCCCAGGTTGCCTGGGTGGCGACCATGGGGAGGGCGTTCTCGGTGGCCACTCCCAGGCTGTGGAACTCCCTCCCGACGGAGGACTGCCTGACCCCGTAGCTCCCCTCTTTCCATAGGTAGTGTAAGACCTGGCTGTTCTGCTGGGCCTTTGGAGAGGGAGACGGGTAGGGTGGGGTAGGTTGGGGAGGGGGAATTCTACCCTTTTCGTTCTTTTTATTTTTTTTAACTGTTTTTAATGATATTTTATGTGTGTTTTTATTGTTGATGTATTTTGTAAGTCACCCCAAGCTGCTCTATGAGCAGGAGGGGGCGGGATAGAAAAAAATAAAATAAATAAGAACTGAGCCCTGGGGGTGGGGTGCAGCTTCTCCCTCCAGCACAGCCTGTGCCAATGGCAGATTAAAATCCCAGTTTGTATGCTCTACTACTGCTTTCCTGAGTTAGCGTGTCATGGCCAAGGAGCCTTTAGGGGAGGACTTGGCTGGGGGCTCAGTTGGAGGGAGGATTTTTCAGGCAGGTGGCTGGGGGCTTGAGTGAGGGGAGGACAAGAGGGAGAGGACTTCAGCACAGCAGTTATTATGGTGCTGCATGCGAATGGAATGCATCCCCCCTCCTGCAGGGAAGTAGGAAACAGTCAGCAAAGGTCTAAACCGAAGGCAATGTGGAAAGGCAGGATCTGGGCAGTCTGGTGTCGGATAAACCAGCCTAATGTGCTGAAAGAACCCTAAACTCCCTCCTCTAACCGTCTCCTTGGACAGAGAGTTCATGACAGGGCACTGGGTGCAGGGAGAGAAGAACCACATGCTACTGGTTCCCAACAAACAATGCAGGATGAAGAGACCGAGGTCTGGGGAAGGAAAAGGGTCCCCCCCACCCCCAGAAAGTAACTGTTTTCCCTAAAAAGCAAAACACTCTTCCCAAGCCAGGTGCACTCTGCATGTGCTGGGGAAGGGTGAAAGTACTAGGGCTTTCTTGGCTAGATCTCCGTGCCCTTATTATTTCCCCAAGCTAATGACTTTGAACCAAGCCTAAATGCTTCTTAATTAGGAGCAGCCATCGCCACTTCTAAGCAGTTCAGCTCACAAGCCAGGAGAGAGTGAGCAGCAAGTCATTTGGGTAGCCAAGATTCTTTGCTAGAATGTCGTAAGGCAGTAGCTGAAAGGGACCAGCCTCAAGGGAACACACTGTAGCAAGTTGCTAAAAAGGTGATTAAATGGCTGGGAACAGCTACAAATAATCTGGCTCTTGAGTCTAGAGTGAAACATGTGATTTTCGGTGGGCTATGTTGACTGATAGGGAGATAAGTGAAAATCAGTCCAAAAGGAACAGGTTATGACAATGCAGAGGTGCTGCTTCGGGACTATTTAAGAGGGTATAAGAGACGATTGCGGGAGCTGGAATCGGGGGATATGGCTGCTTTATGTACTGTACACATTGTCTGAAGGACAATTGTAGGTCTATGCACCGATTCCATTGGGCTGACATCATATCAGAAATCTTTTCCCTGAAACCAAGTACAGCAAGATAAGGGTTGCTCATTTTTTTTTGACAGGGAACAGTGACTCAATCCCGCCCCGGAAAATTTTTCCCACCGCCCAAGCCCCCCCATCACCTACCAGGGGCAGTGGCAGTGGGGGAGCTTACAGTCTCGAACAGCTTACATTGGAGTTTATACTCTAGTTTAAATTCTAGTCTAACCTCAAGTCCCTAACCCAAAGGGCACACCTCCAGGTTTAAAAGGGAGCTCAAAGTGATAAGAAAAGGGATGAGCAGAGCAGCAGCAGGGCAGATCACCGTAGGGGGCACACTTTTCACTGCCTTATGTTCCACTTGCCCAAAAGGGTTACACTGTTCAACATTACAATGNGGGAGGCTTGAGGAGGGAGTCAAAGGTAGACTTTGACCATTTTAAAAAAGGTTCTACTCAAATATTAGCAGTAAGACAGTCTGAATGCGTGACATCTTCAGCTGTGTGTTACGAGACAGACAACGTTGTTTTCCGAGAGCTGCATGGAACCCAGCAGTCATAGGGAATGGGAAAAAAGTCTTCTAAGATGGAGGTCCGTCTCTAGTGGCAGAATTTGGAAGAGCGTGTGTGTCAGTCTGTAGGTTGGGAACTAGGTTTATGACAGCCAGGATTTTCAAAACTAAGGTCATGTCTTAAACTTCCTAAATCCATACTTAATCTCATGCATATTGTCCAGCATGCTGATTATCCAATAGCTGCCAGCAAGGTTAGGTCTAGGAGTTATGCTTCTATTTTGAAAGTTTTGGCATGCATCTTTATAGGCACGGAAGACGCTACGCTACACTGCAATTTATGCATGCAGCACCCAAGCTCAAAAAGGAAGCCTTTGTGGGAGATGTACTTGCACAGCATGGTCAGTGCCTTAGAAAATTGTCCCTGTTTCAATACCTAATTGCTTTAGGAGTCGCAGCATACTTTAAGAGGCAGCAAATGAAAACTAATTTTCATACGAAGGTAAATCCTCAATCTGTGACTGACCAAAACTTTTGCAACAGTAAATTTAGTTGAGATGATTGTTCGTCCATACCTCAAAGTTCCAACTTGGAGTCTGCATATTTACATGTTGAATTCCTTCTGAACTGAGTTGATATGCATGATTTAAACACCCCATATCCTTTCTGGTTTTACTAGAGGTCTTTTTAAGGTTGCCTGAAGAAATTGGCTCCCATGTAAAATGTCTTAGATGATGAAATCATAATATTCCACATTACAAAGAAGCAGCAGTCACCAAAAATCTACAGCAATGGTGGGGAACCTTTATCCTCCTAAGGGCCACTCTGAAAATTAGTAAAAGCTGCAAGGGCCACACAGAAGTTGGGGTGGGGTTTAAGGAGTGTGTTTAGGAAGAAAAAGTACAGATGATGGATCTCACTCCCTAATATTTTGTGCATGATCTTTTCTCTGCTCCTTTCACCCGAGCTTAGTGCTTGGGGGTAGAGGAAATGGATCCGTGGGCCAAATCCAAGAACTGGATGCATTTGGCCCCCAGGTCTGGGGTTTCCCACCTTGATATACAAATACTTCAATATTTCTATAGAGACAGGCTATATAGTAAGATTAATCAAACTTATACTTGGTAGTGATCATCCGATGGCTCTGCAGTGAAATAGTTGACATCCAGAACGTCGGCAGGCACCCATGGCAATAATCTTCACTTCCTGATCAGACAATCTGTTTCCCCATAGGCATAGTCACGGGTTACTTCCTCTGCAAGAAGATGGAAACGTTTTAAGTCATTTTCCACCGATACTCTTACCCATGTAGCCATATTGGGTAAAAAAACAGACATGTGGCCTGCAGGACCACTCCCCAGGCCAGAAAATCCCAGGTAACATTTTATTAATAAATAATAATAATAAATAAAGTAAATAAACATGGCTCGGGTCAGGTTGGGGCACCGACCTGACGTGACCGTAGCTGGGCGCCGTCCCGCTGGGCGCACGGTTCAGGAGCACAAAAAAACGTGCAGGGGGGCAGCCCTTCCCGTGCTGTGCGCCACTCCCCGTCATGATGGCTAGCAATGGCAGCTCATGAGGCACAGCCATGGTTGCACAGATGTGCTGGCTCACTTTGGCCCGGCCATAACCGGGGCTGTGATTTTGGAGATTTTCCCAAGATCACAGCCTGGACTAGCCACCAACACAGCCTGGGTCAGAAATGGGTCAACACCTGGCAAACCCAAAATAGACATGCGGAGGCTCACGGGCCAGAACAGGCCACCATCATGTCTGTTTTTACCTGCAAATGATGCAAGCCCATATGATATTTGAGTCACACTGAATAGTCATCTTCCAGCAGCTTCTGATTCAACTGGAAAAAATAATCCTAATGATAGATTAGAGAGAGAGCCCTCTCTAGTGGCAGAATTTGGAAGGGTGTGTGTGTCAGTTTGTAGGCTAGAAACTAAGTTTATCACAGCCAGGATTTTCAAAAATAAAAAAGGTCATGTCTTAAGGTTCCTAAATCCATATATCTGGATATATATATATATATAATCCTGGGTTCTAAACCAGCAGTTACCACTCAGGAAAAGGATCTTGGCGTTAATAGGCATGATATTAAGTATGGATTAAGGACCCTTAAGACATGGCCTTTATTTTTGAAAGTCCTGGCTGTGATAAACGTAGTTTCTAGCGCGCGCACGCACGCACGCACGCACGCACGCACGCACGCACGCACGCACGCACGCACGCACGCACGCACGCACATTCTGCCACTAGAGAGGGACCGCCATCTTGGAAAACTTTTCCCATCCCCTATGGTAGTGAATCAGAAGCTGCTGGGTTCCATAAACTTACCACCAGTGTCAAGGTCTCTTAAGGGCCAGAGAACAGTATAAGCAATTTGATGAGGCATGTAAAATAAAGGTGCTGTTGCAAAAGTAGGCTCATCTGAATGCTGAATTCGGGATCCAAATTCATCCATAATATACCAGACAGGAATCTTCTCCTCTGCAGTCTGTATGAGGGGAGAGAAAACCCCACACATCACACTATTGCTACAGCATCATCTATTCCAGCTGAGATTGGATTTTCCCAAAGGGAGTGAAGGTACTAGGAAATTTAAGGCTATTTTAAATATGAAAATTGTATAAAAGTAAGTAGACTTTTAAAAACTTACTTTTAAAAGACTGCATCCTCCCCCAATAACCTATAGCATAAATTTGTTTCCCACTCAACCTCTACTCAATTCAGGTTTAAAAAATAATATATTTAAACTAGCGCTTACTGTAATGGCTTTCTTTCTTTGATAAAATGCTATTGTTACAAAAAAAGGGGTGTGTGAAGAAAGGAGGGACCATAGGTGGTACATTCTGCATTCTCTGCACTTCTCTCAACTGCAGTATCTTACTCCAACACCATGAAACATATCAGGATAAAGGGAAATTCCCATGGAAGCTTCTTCAGTTGTTGGCATCATGTCACTGCTTCCATATACTAAAAAGGTACTAAGTGCCCTAAAATAGATGCTTTATTATAGAGGCGCGAGAGTGCCTCTATACTTAAGGCGAGCAGCACTCTGCACTCGCAGAGTACGAAGTCGTGAACATTGTAATGTTTAGGATTTTGTCATGCTTTGCACCATCATCGTGGTTTTTGGCATGAAGGATCCCTTGGGTAACAGACTGAATCTGTCCATGTTTGGTGTGAATCGGCTGAAAAACAAAGAGGTTATGGCAGTTTGTTTAGCGGGGAAAACGACATATTTTCTGGTTTTGGCAATGTTGAAATTGACCATGTTCCTGGTGTATTCTTGTGTTTGTTTTGTATGGAGAGGTGACAGTAAATTCAACTGCATGGTCCTATGTCCGCTTTTATGTTTATTCATTACATTTGTTGGGTGGCTTGTGTTTTTTGGGTTGGTGAAATTTGTATTTTACTCTATTGGTGGAACATTGAGGGATCATTTCCCTGGGTCAGGTTGAAAGCTTTAATGTCACTGGGCGACTCCCAATTGGTTGGTTGTTTTCCCAATATCAACCATGATGCGCTGGTTTTGGATAATGGTGGTGGCTGGTTCAGAGATTTCAGTAATGGCAGTGGCTGCCTCCCCGGGTTCAGCCAAACCGCCTCTGAATACCTCCTTGCTGCCCTTGTTAATTTTACCTGCTCTGGCCGGGACTATTCAAACTGCTGGCTCTTGCCTTGTCATTCTCAAAGGCAGCCCTGAAGGGGGCAGGGAGCTGGCAAGCCGGAGGTGGGAGTTTAAATGGACTCGAGTCCCTAACCAAAGAATGTACTCCTAGGGGAGATTGTATCCTGCGGTACTTAGTGTATAAACTTGTGTTTAATCCTCAGTACGAAGTCTGGAGTTCCAGTCCCAGTGTAAGTCAGGAGCTGCAACAAGCCCAGGTACCTCTCCCCACATCCCCCTCCCCCCAAGGTGAGGGGGGAGGCTGCACTGAGAGTTAGGCAGATTTGGGGGGGTAGGAGGTAGCTGAGATGGGGGAGGGAAGACTGCGCTGGGAGACAGGAAGTCGGGCAGGGCAGAAATCAGCTGCTGCTTAACCGTTTTTCAGTTTGCAGTGCCCTAAGGCACCCCACCAAGCAAACCTCCTCCCACCACTCAAGCCCCCAGCACCCCCGTCAGCAAACTCCTCCCTCCACCGGAGCTCCCTGCCTGCTGTCAGCTTGCTCTGTGCTCAGAGATGGAGTGTTCCACACTCACCTCCCCAGCTCCCCATATAGATCCCACTTGTTCACATCGTGTCAGCTGGGGAGGGTTTAAGTGCAGAATGTTAGTTTAAAAGCTTATGCTGTGGCGGTGCGGGCAGCAAAGAAAAAGTCCTTTGCTGCTGTCATAGCATCTGCAAAGTCACGTCCAGTGGAGCTTTTCCGGGTGGTGCAGTGGTTGGTCAGTCTGGCCTCTCTCTGCCTGGAACTGGAATCTTCCAGTGCCCGCTGTGACTTTTTTGTGGATAAAAATCGCTTAGATTCACCGCTACTTCAATGCTGCACTTATAACAGTAGGTGAACCTGAGGGGGTGGAGGACCCGCCTTGTCCAATTTCATGGGATCAATTTCAGTGGGTGTCGGCTGCTGATGCGGCGGATATATAGTCCTTGGGGCTATAAGGGCCACCTGTTGTGAATTAGATCCATGCCCATCCTGGCTGGTCAAGGCCTGCCGGGAGACATTAGGGGAGTCTGAGTTCTCCACCGGGCTCGGCACCCTGCCCAAGAAACCATCTCTTGACATTGACTCCCCGGACAGCTATCGTTCAGTCTCTAACCTTCCCTTTAAGGGAAGGTTATTGAACAGGTGGTGGCTCAGCAGCTTCAGGGGCACTAGATCGGGTCAGTTTCCTTGATCCCTTGCAGTCTGGTTTTCACCCTGGGTTTGGCATGGAGACCGCGCTTGTGGCTTCGGTTGATGACCTGTGCTGTGAATTAGAGCGGGGCAGATCTTCTATTTTAATTCTGTTAGATCTCTCGGCTGCATTTGATACCGTTGACCACGAGATGTTGGTAGCTCAGCTGCGGGACTGGGCCGGGATGGGCGGAATTGTTCTTGAATGGTTTCGCTTGTTCCTGGCCCGGAGAACTCAGCGTGCAGTTTATTTAGTTAATCAATTTATATCCCGCCCCTCCTGAACACAGCTGGGGGCAGCTAACAATTTCAAAAATATAAAAGTACAATTATAAAAATATTTTAATACACTCATAAAAATCACACAATTAAACACAGCTAGGGTGACACTAAACAATTAATACAATAAATACGGGTGGAGGGAGATAAAACCCCTAACCCTCCCTCCCCCCTTCCCCAAAGGCCTGGGCGAACAGCCAGGTCTTGCAATTTTGCCGGAATGTTAAAAGGCTTGGGGCCAGGCGAGCTTCCTCTGGGAGGGAATTCCAAGGGCCCAGTCTGGCCACCGAGAACGCCCTCTCCATTGTGGCCCCCTGCTTAACATGGGGGACCTCCAAGAAGGCACCCGCAGCAGACCGAAGGAGCCGCTCTGGGGCGTGGAGGTCCCTGGGGTATGAGGGGTGCAGATCGTGAAGGGCCTTCTAGATTAACACCAATACCTTGACCCTGGCTCGGCACACTATTGGCAGCCAGTGCAGAGTCCTGAGCACAGGTGTTATATGCTCCCGATGGCCCGTCCCCGACAGGAGCCGAGCCGCCGCATTCTGTACTAGCTGCAGCCTCCGAACCAAGAGCAAGGGCAGCCCCAGGTAGAGCGCGTTGCAGTAGTCCAGCCTCGCGGTGACGAAGCCATGGATGAGGGAGGCCAGGTTCAGGCCAGAGACGTACGGACGCAGCCTCCGCACCAGATATAACTGGCGGAAAGCAGCCTTCGCCACTATCGCCACCTGTCGCTCCAGGTGGAGATCTGCGTCCAACATCACCCCCAGACACCGAACCTGCTGAGCTATAGGAGGGCGAGCCCCCACAATCAGGGGGGCTGACACCTTCCTCGCTNCCCTTTTCACACAGACACTCTAACACGGATAAAATGGGTGTTACATTTTATTATACATGTTGCAGGTGTGCTCTATGGGTGCCCTGCAACATGTATAATAAAATGTAACACCCATTTTATCCATGTTAGAGTGTCTGTGTGAAAAGGGTCTAGGATATGACGATGGGTAAAATGAGCCAACTATTCTTTGCAAAGGGTGGTTTCTTCTAACACAGTTCATGCAGGCATGAAAGGATTGTGATTTTGGTGATCTGTACAATTTGTGTGTTTTGTTGAGGTTTTTTTGTGTATATGTTGTATACCGGAAGGTGAAATACTTTAATTTGTTGTTCCTTGGGTGGTAGTTCTTGGGTATATACAATTTCAGTGGAGTTCCATTTACATGGAGCACAAGTTAAGGCGAGAGTCTAAATTTTAAATCTCTTACATGATCCTTAATTTTCAATTTCCATGATTTTTGGATTATAGTTGAATTCAACCAATTTGTTTACCTGGAGGATTTTGGTTTTTAAATTAGTGCAAGTCTTAAGTATTTTCTTAAACCAGAGGGTTTTTGTTGCATTAACTACTCTCTTAAAAACAGGAGGTTTTTTTGTTGGTAAATATTGAGAAATGAATGTACATTACTTTAGCCAAATGTTTTAGTGACAACGAGAAAAATACAGTGAACATGGGTCCCTGACCTTACCCCATGAGATAGCTGGTAGGTCTGATTGTATTTCCACATGTCTTCCAACACCTGTTCAACAGCTCCATCATCCGGGACCTCTCCATGGAACTCTATCCCCATCAGGTTTGACAGTCTGTGAAGTAGGCCAGGAACTTGCAGCAGCTGCTGACGGGCCTGTTCCACCCGGTATGTCCAGGCATGATCAATTAGAAATATGCTTTAACACAAAAGAGATTCCAGCACATTAGAACAGCAAAGTACTTGGCTTACACATACAGGAACAGGTAATTCTCTAGCACAACACCATGCTACTTGCCTCAGGCATGTCAGCAATTTTATTTTCTCATCAAGACAAGCTTTATCATGTTGCTAATGCTAGGTATTATCCGCCCAGACATGCTTTCTGAAGTTTACTATAACCGTTCAGTAGCCACCACCTCGAGAAAGATGGCTTAACGTACAAGTTTGCAACAGTCCTCTTTTAATCACACCTTCCCCATTTATTTCAAAAACACCATTTTCTTCCTCATCCACAGAGCACTGTTGTCAGCCTTCCAGGGGCGTCAACCTAGGACAAGGAGCTCATGTTTGGAAGGGCTATAAACCTGCTGTAACGCAAGTGTTCAGAAAGCAAAAGGTGGCCTCAGATACGTCTATTTTTATTCCAGACTTGCTGCCATCCTGTCCCGCCAGCAATAAATGCTTCTTCCTTTTTAAAAGATGGAAAGGAATGTTCCCTGACCAATAATGGTCTGATTTTGGTTACAGAAGTTACACAATAAAATGATAGTACACCCCACAAACCCCGTTCTTGCCTTTCCCCTAGTTGGTTTTGTTTCTTTCATAGTTCTACATAAAGAGATCTTTAGGAGAATAGAAACAAACGATAGCAAAGCTCTCACCTGTAACATGGATTCATTGCTATTAAATACAGATTTCTATAAAGACTGGAAAGATTTAACTTTCTCTCTGGTTAGGTTTATGCAAGTGGAGCGCTCCGCTCCAAAATTCTAGTTTTAAATCCTGATAAGGTCACAAACGTGTGCGTGCTAGAAGCTGAAACTGTGGGGTAATACTCAAGAGAAGCCCAGAGCTTGGAATGAGAGGAAGACTAAAGGTACATTGATTTAAATTTGCAAAGCACCTGTCTGGTTTAAGCCAGTGTTATAAATTTATTAATAATTATTATTTTTAGATACAGCAATGAGCCTGGCACTGATCAATAATAGACAGGTCCCTGCCCTGGGGGAGTGCAATGCAGGATGGACAATGGAGAGGAGATGAGGGAGAGAGGAACACGGAGAGACGGAGATACATTCATGACGTTGAGAAGACTTGGGCGCACATGCTTAGCTTAGTTACTGGGACAAGGGAATGCTGAATTACAGGACAGTAGGAAGAATATTATTGAGCTGTTTATGGGGATGCAAAGGTAGGGAAAGCCTAATGGAAGAGGTAGTTTTTAGGTGAGATAGTTTACGAGAGCCAGTGTGATGCAGTGGATAAGGTGGACCTGAGAAGACCAGGGTTCAAATCTCACCTGAGTCAATGAACTCACTGGGTGGCCTTGGGCAAGTCACAACCCCTCAGCCTCAGTTCCCCATCTGTACATTGGGAATGTGTGTCTATCTTTCTTGTCCATCTTAGATTGTAAGCCCACTGGTACCTGTCTCCAAAAATCTGTGACTGTAAAGTGCTGCGTATGCCTAGTAAGTGCTATAGAAAATGAAATTATTATTAGTAGTAGTAGGTCAGAGAGCAGAATGTCAGCACTCAGGGAGAGTTCCAGACAATGTGGGGGGAGGGGGACACGACACGACGACTCCTGGTCTTCACCTTCAAGGCTCTTCATGGCCTTGCTCCCCCATCTCTCTCCGCTCTTGTATCCGCCACACTCCTTCCCGGGAGCTTCGCTCCTCCTCTGTCCCCACCCTCGCCTGCTCACAAACCCCTTCCTCCTCTAAACATCTTCGTCCCTTCTCCCTTGCTGCTCCTCAANTCTAAACCAGCAGTTACCACTCAGGAAAAGGATCTTGGCGTTAATAGGCATGATATTAAGTATGGATTAAGGAACCTTAAGACATGGCCTTTATTTTTGAAAGTCCTGGCTGTGATAAACGTAGTTTCTAGCGCGCGCACGCACGCACGCACGCACGCACGCACGCACGCACGCACGCACGCACGCACGCACGCACGCACGCACATTCTGCCACTAGAGAGGGACCGCCATCTTGGAAAACTTTTCCCATCCCCTATGGTAGTGAATCAGAAGCTGCTGGGTTCCATAAACTTACCACCAGTGTCAAGGTCTCTTAAGGGCCAGAGAACAGTATAAGCAATTTGATGAGGCATGTAAAATAAAGGTGCTGTTGCAAAAGTAGGCTCATCTGAATGCTGAATTCGGGATCCAAATTCATCCATAATATACCAGACAGGAATCTTCTCCTCTGCAGTCTGTATGAGGGGAGAGAAAACCCCACACATCACACTATTGCTACAGCATCATCTATTCCAGCTGAGATTGGATTTTCCCAAAGGGAGTGAAGGTACTAGGAAATTTAAGGCTATTTTAAATATGAAAATTGTATAAAAGTAAGTAGACTTTTAAAAACTTACTTTTAAAAGACTGCATCCTCCCCCAATAACCTATAGCATAAATTTGTTTCCCACTCAACCTCTACTCAATTCAGGTTTAAAAAATAATATATTTAAACTAGCGCTTACTGTAATGGCTTTCTTTCTTTGATAAAATGCTATTGTTACAAAAAAAGGGGTGTGTGAAGAAAGGAGGGACCATAGGTGGTACATTCTGCATTCTCTGCACTTCTCTCAACTGCAGTATCTTACTCCAACACCATGAAACATATCAGGATAAAGGGAAATTCCCATGGAAGCTTCTTCAGTTGTTGGCATCATGTCACTGCTTCCATATACTAAAAAGGTACTAAGTGCCCTAAAATAGATGCTTTATTATAGAGGCGCGAGAGTGCCTCTATACTTAAGGCGAGCAGCACTCTGCACTCGCAGAGTACGAAGTCGTGAACATTGTAATGTTTAGGATTTTGTCATGCTTTGCACCATCATCGTGGTTTTTGGCATGAAGGATCCCTTGGGTAACAGACTGAATCTGTCCATGTTTGGTGTGAATCGGCTGAAAAACAAAGAGGTTATGGCAGTTTGTTTAGCGGGGAAAACGACATATTTTCTGGTTTTGGCAATGTTGAAATTGACCATGTTCCTGGTGTATTCTTGTGTTTGTTTTGTATGGAGAGGTGACAGTAAATTCAACTGCATGGTCCTATGTCCTCTTTTATGTTTATTCATTACATTTGTTGGGTGGCTTGTGTTTTTTGGGTTGGTGAAATTTGTATTTTACTCTATTGGTGGAACATTGAGGGATCATTTCCCTGGGTCAGGTTGAAAGCTTTAATGTCACTGGGCGACTCCCAATTGGTTGGTTGTTTTCCCAATATCAACCATGATGCGCTGGTTTTGGATAATGGTGGTGGCTGGTTCAGAGATTTCAGTAATGGCAGTGGCTGCCTCCCCGGGTTCAGCCAAACCGCCTCTGAATACCTCCTTGCTGCCCTTGTTAATTTTACCTGCTCTGGCCGGGACTATTCAAACTGCTGGCTCTTGCCTTGTCATTCTCAAAGGCAGCCCTGAAGGGGGCAGGGAGCTGGCAAGCCGGAGGTGGGAGTTTAAATGGACTCGAGTCCCTAACCAAAGAATGTACTCCTAGGGGAGATTGTATCCTGCGGTACTTAGTGTATAAACTTGTGTTTAATCCTCAGTACGAAGTCTGGAGTTCCAGTCCCAGTGTAAGTCAGGAGCTGCAACAAGCCCAGGTACCTCTCCCCACATCCCCCTCCCCCCAAGGTGAGGGGGGAGGCTGCACTGAGAGTTAGGCAGATTTGGGGGGGTAGGAGGTAGCTGAGATGGGGGAGGGAAGACTGCGCTGGGAGACAGGAAGTCGGGCAGGGCAGAAATCAGCTGCTGCTTAACCGTTTTTCAGTTTGCAGTGCCCTAAGGCACCCCACCAAGCAAACCTCCTCCCACCACTCAAGCCCCCAGCACCCCCGTCAGCAAACTCCTCCCTCCACCGGAGCTCCCTGCCTGCTGTCAGCTTGCTCTGTGCTCAGAGATGGAGTGTTCCACACTCACCTCCCCAGCTCCCCATATAGATCCCACTTGTTCACATCGTGTCAGCTGGGGAGGGTTTAAGTGCAGAATGTTAGTTTAAAAGCTTATGCTGTGGCGGTGCGGGCAGCAAAGAAAAAGTCCTTTGCTGCTGTCATAGCATCTGCAAAGTCACGTCCAGTGGAGCTTTTCCGGGTGGTGCAGTGGTTGGTCAGTCTGGCCTCTCTCTGCCTGGAACTGGAATCTTCCAGTGCCCGCTGTGACTTTTTTGTGGATAAAAATCGCTTAGATTCACCGCTACTTCAATGCTGCACTTATAACAGTAGGTGAACCTGAGGGGGTGGAGGACCCGCCTTGTCCAATTTCATGGGATCAATTTCAGTGGGTGTCGGCTGCTGATGCGGCGGATATATAGTCCTTGGGGCTATAAGGGCCACCTGTTGTGAATTAGATCCATGCCCATCCTGGCTGGTCAAGGCCTGCCGGGAGACATTAGGGGAGTCTGAGTTCTCCACCGGGCTCGGCACCCTGCCCAAGAAACCATCTCTTGACATTGACTCCCCGGACAGCTATCGTTCAGTCTCTAACCTTCCCTTTAAGGGAAGGTTATTGAACAGGTGGTGGCTCAGCAGCTTCAGGGGCACTAGATCGGGTCAGTTTCCTTGATCCCTTGCAGTCTGGTTTTCACCCTGGGTTTGGCATGGAGACCGCGCTTGTGGCTTCGGTTGATGACCTGTGCTGTGAATTAGAGCGGGGCAGATCTTCTATTTTAATTCTGTTAGATCTCTCGGCTGCATTTGATACCGTTGACCACGAGATGTTGGTAGCTCAGCTGCGGGACTGGGCCGGGATGGGCGGAATTGTTCTTGAATGGTTTCGCTTGTTCCTGGCCCGGAGAACTCAGCGTGCAGTTTATTTAGTTAATCAATTTATATCCCGCCCCTCCTGAACACAGCTGGGGGCAGCTAACAATTTCAAAAATATAAAAGTACAATTATAAAAATATTTTAATACACTCATAAAAATCACACAATTAAACACAGCTAGGGTGACACTAAACAATTAATACAATAAATACGGGTGGAGGGAGATAAAACCCCTAACCCTCCCTCCCCCCTTCCCCAAAGGCCTGGGCGAACAGCCAGGTCTTGCAATTTTGCCGGAATGTTAAAAGGCTTGGGGCCAGGCGAGCTTCCTCTGGGAGGGAATTCCAAGGGCCCAGTCTGGCCACCGAGAACGCCCTCTCCATTGTGGCCCCCTGCTTAACATGGGGGACCTCCAAGAAGGCACCCGCAGCAGACCGAAGGAGCCGCTCTGGGGCGTGGAGGTCCCTGGGGTATGAGGGGTGCAGATCGTGAAGGGCCTTCTAGATTAACACCAATACCTTGACCCTGGCTCGGCACACTATTGGCAGCCAGTGCAGAGTCCTGAGCACAGGTGTTATATGCTCCCGATGGCCCGTCCCCGACAGGAGCCGAGCCGCCGCATTCTGTACTAGCTGCAGCCTCCGAACCAAGAGCAAGGGCAGCCCCAGGTAGAGCGCGTTGCAGTAGTCCAGCCTCGCGGTGACGAAGCCATGGATGAGGGAGGCCAGGTTCAGGCCAGAGACGTACGGACGCAGCCTCCGCACCAGATATAACTGGCGGAAAGCAGCCTTCGCCACTATCGCCACCTGTCGCTCCAGGTGGAGATCTGCGTCCAACATCACCCCCAGACACCGAACCTGCTGAGCTATAGGAGGGCGAGCCCCCACAATCAGGGGGGCTGACACCTTCCTCGCTCTCCCCACCAACATCACCTCCGTCTTATCAGGGTTGAGC
>QEPC01010648.1:1555263-1566216 GCA_003113815.1 Sphenodon punctatus | reverse complement strand
ACAAAAATATACAAAAACCTAGCCACCCTAACCCTCATCCCCCTTCCCATAACCCATCTCCCTCACCGAAAGCCTGGCGAAACGGGTCTTGCATTGTCATTGAAGGAGGAGAAATCTGGGGCCACTCGGGCTCTAAGAGGAGGGAGTTCCACAGCCTAAGTGCGGGCACCACGAATGCCCTCTCCATGGTCACCCCCTGGGATATCCGGGGGGACTTCAAGAAAGGTGCTCCCGGTTTACTGTAGGGGCTGATCCAGAGCCTGGGGAGTGAGGTGGTCCTGCAGGTAGGTAGGGTCTAGGTTGTATAGGGTTTTATAGGTAAGCACCAACACCTTGAATCACACCCAGAAGGCTTTAGGCAGCCAGTGCAGAGAACGGAGTACTGGTGTAATGTACTCATGGCAGCCCGTCCCCGTAAGAAGGTGAGCCGCTGCATTCTGCCCCAGCTGCGGCCTCTGAACCGTCACCATGGGTAGCCCCATGTAGAGTGCGTTACAATAGTCCAGTCTAGAGGTAATGAAAGCATGGATGATAGTGGCCAGGTCGGAGTCAGAGACTTATGGCCGAAGTCGCCGCACCAGGTGTAACTGGCAAAATGCACTCCTCGCCACCGCCCCCACCTGAGCATCCAGGGAGTTGGGAATCAAGGAGCACTCCCAGACTCTGGAGAAGAGGAGGGCAAATCCCATCAATGATGAGGGATGCCACTCCAGCCGCCCTATCCACCAGCATCACCTCAGTCTTGTCGGAATTCAGTTTCAGTTGGTTTGCCCTCATCCAGTCCCCCACAGCAAGAAGACATCAAGTAAGCACCAAGACTGCTGGGTCCGGGTCGGATGAAAAAAGAGAGGTAGAGTTTGGTGTCATCAGCATAGTGATGACACCGAACATCAAGCCTTCGCACAACCTCACCCAACAACTGCATATACACATTGAACAGGAGAGGGGACAAGATAGAACCTTGCGGGACTCCACACAAGAAGTCCCGGGGAGATGAAGAACAGTCCCTGAGCACCATCCACTGGGTTCTCCTGACCAGGAAGGAATGGAACCATTCAACAACAATCCCGCCTACTCTGGCATGGTCTCGCAGGCAAGTCATCAACATCTCGTGGTCAACTGTATCAATGCAGGTGACAGATCTAACAGAATCAGCAGGGTCGAACAACCCTGATATAATTCATGGTGGAAGTCATCGACCAAAGCCACAAGCGCAGTCTCAGTGCCATAGCCTGGACAAAAGCTGGACTGGGAGCGATCTAGGAAACCAACAGGGTCCAGATGCCCCTGAAGCTGCTGAGCCACTACCCGTTCAATAACCTTCCCTAAAAAGGGAAGGTTGGAGACCGGCTGATAACGGGCAAGGGAGTCAATGTCAAGTGATGGCTTTTTGAGCAGAGGCCACACCACAGCCTCCTTGAGGCAGGTTGGCACTCTGTCCTGGCATTGACCATCCCAGCCAGCAATAGCCCCAGCGTCTCCTGGCTGGCCTTAGCCAGCCAGGACGGGCACAGGTCCAGTTCACAAGAGATGGCTCCGACTGCCCCAAGAACATTCTCCGTGTCAGTGGGCAACACCCACTGAAACTGATCCCACAAAACCGGACAAGACAGGGCTTCCACAGTCTGAGGTTCTCCCATCATAATAAGCATGGAGGTAAAAACAGACATGACAGCGGCCTGCTGTGGCCCGGACCTCACCTGCACAAGTGCTGCCAGATGTTGGCCCAGGATAGCCATGTCAGTGGCTAGCCTGGGCTCTGACCCTGGAAAACCTCTGAGGCCACCGAGGGCTATCGTGTATGTTTAGGCCAGCAGAGGTTACAAATTGCGAGTCAGGACCCCTAGTGGGGTCGCAATCTTGTTATTTTTTATGTCTTTGTTGTTATCTCAGAATTATATTTAAGTCTCAAGGTGTGATCACACAAGTGAAAAGACTGTAACCCACTAATATAGGATGTGGATGCAATTCTCATACTTCTCTCCACACACACACACACACACACACACACACACACAAGAGTTCCATCCATATATAGTTGATAAAGGACTATATGCAAAGCTATAGGTTGCCAACTTATGTTGTTTTTAACAATCTAACACCTTAACTGTTGTGATTAGCATACTCTAATTTCTCCAACATGCTTCACATCACTTATACACAGGGTCCTGATTCTTCCGTGGAGTCAGGGCCCAATTCTGCGCCTCAGCGTGATTTACCATGCTGGGGGGGCAGCGGGGGGGAGGCAGGGGGCAGGGCTTGCCTCCTCCTCCTCCTCACCCCCCCGCACTGGTCAAACCCTTGGGATTTCCCTTCCTCCCCCTTCCCCTTCCCAGTTTAGAAAATGAATTGCCTTACCAGTGATGGTGGCAGCAGCTGCTCCGTCCAGCGTGCTCGTACTTCCTGGCCCCTCCCAACGGGGTCTCTCAGGGCGACGCAGCCGGATGATCATGGCAGCTGGGGAGGGGAAGCCCCGAGGGTTTGTTCATTCCCCTTCCCCCGTGGAATCTCCTGCTCCGCGTCTCCCCAGCGTAGGCTAGAAATTCTGCGCTGGGGTAAGCAGGGCAGGAGATTCCACGGGGGGAGGGGAATTCTGCGGAAAATCTGCGAATCGCAGACCCGCATTTCCCTCGGGGCCCTGCTTATACACCTTTTACGAACAGTACCTGAAAACAAAACATGGCCAGCTTCAGCCTCTTTTTAAAGCAGCTGAGCAACCTATTTAACTCCTGGGGCTTGAGTAAAGGAATATTGGGGACATGTTCGCAGAGGACAGCTGCCCAGGACCCCAGACCCCAGGAAGCAAAGAATTCCCTTGGGAATACTTTGGCCCAGGGCAGCGGTTTACAGCCAGGGCCCCATCAGGGTAGAGCAGCCTAAGCACTAGCTTTGGGTGCCATATATTATTTATGTAGCACCAGCAGTGTACCTGGCACTGTACAATCAATAGTTATGGACAGGTCCTTACCCCAAGGGGCTTACAATCTGAGAGAGACACCGGAGGGGGAGACAAGGGAGAGGTAAAGCATAGAATGGGCCAGACAGAGGTTTCACACACGTGACCGCGGTGCAACAACAACCTGGCCCAGGAAGTCGCAGTGGACACGTTCCAGGCTGCAGAACAATTGTGCCCATGGCCGGAGCCTGAGGAGGGCGGGGAGAAACACGAACGGGCAGCCGGACAGCCCGCACCCACGCTGCACCCAGTGCCCTGCTAGGATAGGCAGCAACAGCCAGCCATGGTGGCTGGCCTTGGCAGTCCCCAACCTGGTCCGTGTCTGCCGGCCTGAACCGACGCGATAGCCCTCTGCAGCCTCAGAGGTTTTCAGAGGTCAAAGCCCAGGCTAGGCACTGATATGGCCCTGGGCAATCCCGGGCCAACATCTGGCAGCACTTGCACCAATGGGCAGGTGAGGTCCAGGCCACTGTCACATGTTTTTACCGAGAGCGTACCAGCAGTTCCACCTTGCACTATGAAGCTGCAGGCTCCCAGAACCATGCTCCCTTCTGGGCTCCACCCCACCTCACCACTCATGCTCAGTAAACACCCACCCAATATAGCACCGTCATCGTGACCAACCCTTTCCTTCCTTCAGTTCAGGAACAATGGGAAAACTATGCCTGGAACATTTGGACATGGAGCCTGAAGTCCTGTCACAGATGCTCCATCTAAATGCTTAACTAGAAAATTGGAAGTCTAGCAATTTTTATTTTTAATCTAAGTCTCTCTTCTCTCCACACTCTATGCCTTGCTAAATTCATCAAATCTTATGGCTCCCAGTATCACTTGAATGTCAGTGATGCCCTACTCGCTTTTTTTTTTTAGTTTTTTATTAATTGAACAATAATACAACAATTATATCTCATTTGCAAGGAACGCTTACACACACATATCTGCCCCTCAAGACATTCTTTGACTGAAATACAGAGATACAATTACACCAGCAATAAAGTAAATAATATATAAATCATACACCCAGAAAAAATAATAATAAGGGAAATACTCCAAAATAAGTTGTTGGGATGGAGGTGTGCATAGATCTGGGATCATGTCTCTTTTTATTTAAAAAATATTTCTATCTAGTCTAGTATGGCCATCCACTGTGACCGTGTTCTTCCTGACCTTCAAATTGATTTAAGTTTAATTGAAAGTGGTTGGGTTTCCATATCAATATGTTCTGTGATTATGGCCCAGCAGGTTGACCAAGTTGTGTGAAATTCCTCGAGGGAGTCATGGATGCCCACAGCGATTCTATCCATAGAGAGCACAAACCATAGTCTTTGTATCCAGTCCTCAATTGCAGGTCCCTTTGTAGATTTCCAGCTGCTAAGAATAACATGGATTGCTGAGAGGATCATGGTCTTACAGGTAGGTAGCTTTACAGCTGGCCATACTCCCAGCAGGGCAATCTTTGGGTCGAATGGTAGAGAGAGTTTGGTAGCTTTTTCAATTTTTTTCTATATCTGTCTCCAGAATGGTTCCACTTTTACACATCCCCACCAACAGTGTAGGTCGTTATCATTTTCCCCACAGCCCCTCCAGCATATTGGACTATATGCTTTGTTCATTTATGCAATTTGCTCCAGTGTTAAGTAGAATCTGAGTGTCAGTTTGACCTGCGGTTCCCTGACCATCAAAGATTTGGCACACTTGTTCATATGCGCCCAAATTTGTGACATCTTATTCTTTGTGATCATGGAATGCAGGTCATCTCCCCACGCATCTAGGTATCCCACACCTGGGGGACTCAAGATGATTTTCACTGTGATATATTCTAGATAGAATTCCTTTATTTGAACCCCCCCAAGAACAGGACTGCTTCTAGTGGGTATAGTGCCCTTTGAAATTCTTTCCTGTGTTGTGGGTGATTAAAATAACTGTATATTTTACAATATAACCACTGATATACTTTGCACTCGACCTGGGTCTGAATGGTACCCATTGTCAAAATATCCTCTCCTACATACAAGTTTCTAGCTTGGCTGAGACCCTTACTCTTCCAGTGCTGGAGCATTTTTTTTTCCTTTGTGTTGAGCGACAGTTTTTTACAGATCAATGGGGTGAGTGGAGTTATACCTTGTCTAATTTCCTCTTTGTGCTGACAAATTTTCAAAGTTCTTAGTGTGTCTGCGAAGGGGTGACGATCCCTATGTTTCAATTTAATTTGGTCTCCCATTTCTTCCAGAAATGAGTCTTTAAATTTAGGTATATCAAGTGTGTCTCTCTCCAATTCAATCCATTGTGGGTCTTTTGCTGATTTGAACCACATTTTAGCACCCCTAAGAATTGAGGCCCAGTAATAAGCTCTAAAGCTGGGTAAACTTAGTCCACCACAGTCTGTAGGCATAAATAGNATTTATTTTTCCCATCCAGGAACATTGGAGGGAGGACCACGCATCCCTCAGTCTTTTGTAAACATCCAATAAGGGTAAGTAGTTGCTCTTGTATAATGAATTAATATTTTTGGTTAAATTGATCCCTTAGTATTTTATTTGCTCATTATTTATTTGAACTAGGAGGATCTCTAAAATGTCTTGTTTAGGTATACTTTGCATGTTCATGAGGAACATTTGGGATTTTGAAATATTGATTTTATATCCGGAGACTTGACTGAAATCCTCCAGACATTTTATTAATCTGGGTATAGACTGTTTGATATTGGCTAAGAACAGCATTGTATCATCAGCATACATCGTGACTTTGACCTGCTGTTCCCCAAATTGTATCCCTTGAATCTCTTTATCTAGTCAAATAGCCAGCACCAGAGGCTCCAAGCCAATACTGAATAGTAAGGGGGACAAGGGGCACCCCTGTCTTGTCCCTCTTTGTAGGGTAAACGGCTCTGTCTGTTCCCCATTTACTATTAACCTGGAGTTGGGTGATTTATAAATTATTTTAATCCATTGCAGAAATTTCCCTGTGATGCCCACATTGTTTAGCGTAGCGATTAAGAATGCTATTTCTAGGCGATCAAAAGTCTTGTCCGCATCTAATGAGCCAATAGCGCTGGAGTCTTGTCATTTTGTATCTTAAACATTATCTATTCCCAGCCTTCCTTTTATAAATCCCGACTGGTCTGCCGATATTATGTCTTTTATGCAGCAGTGTAGTCTTGAGGGCATTATTTTGGTGAAGATTTTTAAGTCAGTGTTTAATAGCGATATTGGACTGTATCCTGAGCACTCCTCTAAACACTTTCCTGGTTTTGGGCATGTTATGTTGGCCTCATAGAAAAAGTCTCCCATTTTCTTTTCCCTCAGGAAGGCGTTGTAGAACTTAACTAGTCTGGGAGATAGAATTTGGTCATATATTTTATAAAATTCCAGCAAATATCCATCCAGACCCTGGGCTTTATTATTAGGGAGATACTTAACTACCTCCGTAACCTCTTCTAAGGTTATGTTAGCGTTTAAACTACCCCTTTGTTCTTGCTTTATTTTTGGTATGTTTAATTTTTTTAGGAATTCTTCTATGCGTTGTTTATCTGGTTGGGTACTCGGATACAATTCAAAGTAGAATTGTACAAATCTCTCTTTCATTTCTTTGCCTTTAAGGTTTTTTTGAACTGTGTTGTCTCTTATACAAGCAATGTGGGCCTTGTCCCTTTTCTTTTTAACTAGCTATGCTAATGCCTGGTCCGGTTTATTGCCTTTTAAAAAAAAAAGAATTGTTTTGTGTACCTTAATTTTTGTAATATCTTTTCCAATTCTAAAGAGTTTATCAATTCCTTAATTTCAGTAATCTGTTTACTCCTTTTTTTTCCTTCGGCTTCCTTTTTTGTTTTTCATGTAAAGCTGCTAATTTTAGTTGCAATTCCTTTATTTCTCTCATCTGTTTCTTTTTTTTTTAATAGGCTGCTGTGGATTATACGATCCCCTGATGCTGGCCTTCATGACTTCCCAGACTATCACCGGAGACATATCCGGCGTCTCATTATTTACAAAATATTCCTTTAAATCCTCCTGAATTTTCTCTTTACTTGCTGTGTCTAATAAAATACTTTTGTTTAATCTCCAATTATTGTGTAGTTGCCTCTTTTTGATCTTGTCCTTCTGTATATTTTAAGCCAAATAGCACTATGGTCACTGAATGTAGCCTGTATTATCTTTGAGTGGGCACATAGTTCAATCAATTCCCTGGCGATTAGTATATGGTCAATCAGTGAGTATGTTCTATGCTTACTAGAATAGAATGAGTAGTCCCTACTAGTTGGGGTTTGAGTCCTCCAGGCACTGATCCAATCTGCTTCTTGAATTACCTCTATTATTTTCTTGTAGGGTTTTAGTGGGGTGCCTGGAGGACTTATCCAGTGGCGACATGGGTGCACTGAAATCTCCACAAATAGTCTTCCCTTCGCTTCTCTCTTTATGAGAGGGATAACTTTTTAAAAGTAGTTGAAAGTGTCTCTATTTGGGGCGTATATGGCAACTATTGTGTATGTCTTCCCTTCCATATCACCCGTAACCAGAAGGTATCACCCCTCTGGAACTTTAATTTGTTTTTACTTTTTAAAGTTTAATTCATTTGCAAAGCCTATGAACACGCTCAACTGTTTCCAACTAGCATTTGTGAAATAAACATTTTTGTATTTTTTGTGTCTCAGTCTAACATTACCTTTATTCACTAAGTGTGTTTCCTGCCCTACTATTATATGTATTTTATTATAGATGGCAAACTGTCATAGTTTACATTTCTCTCTCTCTCTGTGTGTGCGTGTGCGTGTGCGTGTGCGTGTGCGTGTGCGTGTGCGTGTGCGTGTGCGTGTGCGTGTGGTTTTTTCCTTTTGTTGAGCCTTTTGAAGCCCCTTTCCCAGTTTCACCTTGTGCCCATGCTTGAGCCATGCATTCCCTTTCAGATACCACATCTGCATCCCGTTAAAAACAAACCAATAATAATATAAGAGAATTAGTCCCATCAAAAAGATAGACATTTCTAAGTAGAGAGGTGCTCCTAAATAGAGAGAGAGATTGGGGGTGTGTATGTGGGTGGTTGTTGGTTGGTTGTATGCCTAGGTACGCATATCTCAGATACTAGGCTGCCCACCACCCAAGGAAACAAATTCTAATTACCTTTAATATTTTACTTCCTTTTTCTTTCACTTACACTCAGCCCTGATCACCTGCCATAAATTATAGCAAGCAGTAAACTCCTTCTCCGTTAGCTACCCTCTTACATTGGTTCCTTTAACATTACAACTCAGTTAACTTAACTGTATACATATATTATTAGCTTTTAACCTGAAACCTTATTCCTGATAGATAGCAACTTGTTAGATCAGTACAAACCCTCATTTGTGGTCCCACACCACCGTCTTGTGGCTTTAGTTATCTCTGCGGGTGCCCCAGATAGCTTGTCAGCTAATATGGCATTTGTAGTTTCGATGCAGCAGTACAGAACCATTTCCCCCCTACTTTGGGGTGTATGTTTTCCTGGGACTTTACAATACTGTTCAAGAGTCCAGCTGTTTCCACTGGACATCTTTCATACATTTTGAGATGTATTCATCCAGTTGCTCCACTTCAGTAAAGACCCTGAGTTTTTCCTTATAGAAGAATGAGAACTTTGCAGGCAGTAGCACTCATGCTCTGATCCCTTGTTTGTAGAAAAGATCCACATGACGTTTCCACTTTCTTCTTTTATTAACCATTTCCACGGAAATGTCCGGGAACAAGTGGATTCTGTTCCCTTTGTATATAAGCTCTTTCTGCTGCCTGGCTTCTTTGAATATGTCCTCTGTGTCTGTGTATCTGAGACATTTGAATATTATAGCTCTGGGAGGGTCCCCTTGCTTTGGTTTGGAGTGTAGAGCTCTATGAGCTCTTTCAATCTCAATCCTCTGGAATTCAGTTTTTTTGGGGAAGGAGTCCCCCAGAACTTTTTTTTACCAGCTCACCTACACTGCTCCCTTCCTCATTTTCAGGGATTCCTATTATTTTTAGGTTACAGCGGCGGCTTCTGTTTTCTAAGTCCTCAACCTTATTTAGGAGGAATGCCGTTGATTTATTTAGCCCCGCTATCTTCTCTCCCTCTGTCTCATGTGAGTCTTCCAGGGAGCTCACTCTGGTCTCTAACTCATTCACCCGTTTAGACAGCTGATCAATTTTTTTATCCAACATTTCAGTGGTTATTACCACCTTTTCAAGTCCTTCTTTTATTGTGTCTCTGTCTTTTTTTGCTGCTGCGTATTGTACTTCAATCATTTGGATTTATCCAGCTTAGGCTGACTGGGTGAGGCTTCTTCTTCTGAGGCTTCGGCTCCCTCCCGTGCGGTTGCAGCAGCCATGTTTTCTCCGGCCTCCTCCATTTCAGTTTCAGGTGTTCTGCTTTGAGCCCTGTAAAAAGCCATCGTGCCTGCTGGTGCCTTTTTTGTTTTTAACTCATCCTGCACCTTTCCCCGACATCTGAAGGAGCTATTTTTTATTTTTCTCACTTCACTTGCTATTGGGCTGAGTTTATTTCCTCGGGCAGCGCGAAGTTGTTCCCCAGCGCGTCTACTCTCCGCGCATGCCGGAGTGCGCACACACCCCAGTCTATCTTTCTAACCCCACCTTCTGTGAGACACCATCCAATCGGACATCACTCTATCTTTGACATCTTCACTTAGATGCCTCACTGGTAACTCAAGTCCAAACATTTCCAAGCCTGAACTTCCCATTTCTCCCTCCTTCACTATCTCCATTGATAGTGTCAGCATTCTAGCCTGTCACCCAGGTATGCAGTTGGACTCATCGTTGACTCCTCCCTCACTTTCATACCTCCTATTCGGTCTGTTGCCAAGGCCTATCATTTCTCCCTACATGACATTGCTAAAATTCAGCCTTTCACACACTTGTTCCATTGCCAAGAGTCTAGTTCATACGCTAGTCTTCTCTCAGATTGACTGCTGCAACATCCTTTTTACTGCCGTTCCCCACTCTCACCTCAGCCCCCTCACTTCTATCCAACACTTGGTTGCCAAGATCATCTGTTTCACCTGCTGCTTTGATTGTGTCCAACCACTTTTCTGATCCCTCCACATCAAACAAGAACTCCTTGACCGCACCTTCAAAACTCTCATGGACTTGTTCCTGCCTTTCTCTCAGCCCTTATTTCCTGCCACATTCCTTCCTGGGAACTTCGCTCCTCCTCTGCCACCACCCTCACCTGCCTCCAGAGTTGCCTACTCCCTAAACAGTTTTTGCCTGCTTTTATGCTGCTCCTGGAACTTACTCCCTGAAAACATATGTTCTGCTCTCTCCCTCCCAAGAACCCACCTCTTCCTTTAGCTTCTTCTAGATTCTTGCCCCACAGACTAAGCTAAGCACATATACCTGCAACTTCATAAATATATCCCTGCCTCTCTGTATATAAGAACATAAGTAGTACCGCATTGGGTCAGAACAATGGTCCATTGAGCCCAGCACCTGTCCCCAACAGCGGCCAATCTTGGTTGCTTGGAAGAAGTACTCAATAGGTCACAATGGGGCAATCCATTCCCTGTTGTTCACTCCCAGCTCCCAATAGTAAGAGGTTACATTCCCTAAACCTACCTGGCTAATAGCTGTTAATGGACCTATCCTCCAGAAACTTGTCCAACCCTTTCTTAAAGCCAGCTATACTACTGGGTTTATGCCTCCCCCTGTTGGTGGGGAGAGCGAGGGAGGTAGTGACCCCCCTGGTTGGGGGGGTTCACCCTCCTATAGCTCAGCAGGTCCGGAGTCTGGGGGTGATTCTGGACGCAGACCTCCGCCTGGCACAGCAGGTGGAGGCAGTCGCTAAGGCTGCCTTCCGCCAGTTGTATCTGGTGCACAGGCTGCGTCCGTCCGTCTCCAGCCCGGACCTGGCCTCCCTCATCCATGCCTTCATCAGCTCGAGGCTGGACTACTGTAACGCGCTCTACGTGGGGCTTCCCTTGTTCCTGATTTGGAGGCTGCAGCTAGTGCAGAATGTGGCGGCTCGTCTCCTGACGGGGA
>QEPC01010648.1:1514099-1538267 GCA_003113815.1 Sphenodon punctatus | reverse complement strand
GGGGGGGGGGGACTTGTGACACATAACACCCGGTAGGGGAGTCTGTCTGGCATGGAGTGCAGCCTGTGCTGGCGTCTCCTATGGTAATGAAAGTGCTGTGAGTAGCTCTCTCTCTACAATACCTGAAACAACAAAGGAAATCAACCCCGTGTGGTACTATAACATCATCCCATCACAAAGCACCATAACCAAATGTGCCATGTTTATGCCATCGTCCCCACCCCCCGGCCCATGGCCGGTTAGGTGGCAAATAAATAGGTAGCCGGAAAGTCCCACTGGTGAAATTGACAAGTCGGAGCTTCCCATTGAAAAATAGTGTCAAGTGTTATGTGTGAGCACACTTCGCCCAGCACACCAACATGTCGAAAGCCAGCATGGACTGTGCTGAATGTGTCAGCTTCCTCGGCTGAGGGAGTGTCTTTTGTGAAAGATCAGGTGTGTAGCTAGTTTGGAATGGGCCCTGGTTCAGAAAAATGGAATTCCATCCCCCGCACATTTCCCAGTGGCCCTAGTACAGCTACATTGCCTGTCCCTACTATTGCTACACCCTTGTGAAAGATCTCCAAGTGTAAACCAATATGGAAAGGGCTCACGCACTGATTTTCTTAGCTTCAGCCTCACTCACATGACATAGGGTGGCCCCCCCTTTTTGAGGTATTTTGCAGGACAGAAAAGGTGAAATGCAGGATCTGCTGTCAGCCTAATCAAATGCCATGCCTAAGACATTCACACTCAGTCACATGCAGCATGCCCCCCCCCCCTGCACACACACACACACATATCCCTTCACAAGCCAGCACATTGGGTGTTTTTAGCCAGATGCAGGACTACCCATCCCTGGAGCTGCACCCTGTGCATCCGCCCACTCCTAGCCCAACCTGGGTCTGCTTCAGATGGACCCAGTGGGTTCCCCAAGCCATGGTCAGCCCGTGCAGAGCCCCCCGGCCCCCTTTCCACCATAGAAGTGCAGACAATCGCCTGACGGTCTAGGTTGGCACCAACAACTCTATGGTGTTGCCCGGGGCAACAACCAGCTGGAAGTGGAGTTGCAATGTGGGTCCACGCATCAGATGGACAGCTGCTCTGTTTCAAGCCAGTGCCCTGGGGTTGGCTGGCCCGGTCTTCTGGCGGCGCTCCAGCCCGCTGGAAGGCTGCCTTGGAGCAGACATAGCCTCACCTGCTCTGCCTAAACATCTGGAGGGACATCTTTAGATGGACGGGCTGGTGCAGTCAGCAATGGGGCAGCCCGTCTGTCTGAATACACCCATTGTTTTTACATGGATGCCCCCCCCCCCGCTAGGTGTGTGGTGAGGGGTGTGTGCGTCCATGTAAACACCGCGGCAGTGGGTGGGGGGGATGGGTGTGCACTCGTGGAGCACCATGGGCAGTGGGTGGAAGTGTGTGCGTGCTCCCGCACAACAGCCACCTCCACCCATCACCCACCCACGGAGTCATCTAGCAAACCAGAGGAGGCTCTGTGGGTGGAGATGGGTGGAGGTGGGTGTGAGCCCGTTGGAAAGGCCGCACACCCAGCCCCCCACCCATGTGGTCTGTTTAAAAATAGCCACTGACTGCTGCTGGATCATGTGCATCACACAGGATATGTGTTGTGGAGTCTGTCAGTGGGCAGCTGCTGGTGGGCTGAATAGTCCCCATTACCCAGACACTACAGGGATGGTGACACAGTAGCAAACTGTTGAGGGGAGGGAACTGCAGTTTGCACATTAGGAAGAGTGGGAGGGGAGCATTAGCACTTTTCTAGCAGCTGTCCGGGGAGCCAGGAACGTTAATTTTGAAAGCAGTCCTCTGACATGAGCCCGAACGAGAGAAACAGGACATGTACTGGTGTCAGAGCACTCGTGGGACACTTTACTTCATAAATGGCATGAAGGGACAGAAGGACTGCGAGCTGAATCTCCAAGATTGAGCGTGTCTGTGTGGGACTAATCCTGCCAAGACTTACCTCGGGCAAGCCCATTCCTGCTACAGTGGGACCATACTGCGAAGGCTGGGATGGGTATGCAGCCTAACATGATGAGGCGCCATCAGCAGCAGTACCTTTGGACACAAAGGACAGCTATAAAAAAGGGTGGTTCAAAGTTAGGAGGAGAGAAAGGGTTTGCATTTCCATGCTCAGGGGACCCAAGGAGAGCACATAGGCTCTTCTAAACAACCACACTATATTGTTCCGAATTCGTTCTTGCTTGACTTGTTGAAATAACTTCATCATAGTAATCAGTCCAGTTTCGGTGGTTAAATGCGTGCTGCGGTTAAATGGTTAAGAGAGTGCTGAGGTGGAGCCAGCTGTCATGGTACATGTGGGTACCAATGACACAGGACAATGTAGGAGGGAGGTTCTGGAGACCAAATTTAGAGTTCTAGGTAGGAGGCTGAAGTCCAGAACCTCCAAGGTAGCATTCTGAGAAATGCTACCAGTTCCACATGATCCCAGAGGCAGGCTGAGCTCTGGAGTCTCAATGCGTGGATGAGATGATGGTGCAGGGAGGAGGGTTTTCCATTAGAGGTGTGCACCAGGGGCCTATGTCATTTTTGTTTTCATTTTTTCTTTACGTTATTTAAATCTGTCGTTTTCATTTTCATAAATATCAAATTGTCGTTTTCGTTTTTGCTTTCATTTTCGTTTTCCATTGGTTTAAATTGAAAACACATTGTTGGCTGTAACATTTTTGTATTTCACTATAATTGACTGAAACATGGAGTGATTATACCTCCAATAGAAGGCATTATTTGTACCAAATTCCAAAAACATTGGATAAAGGAATCCAATGTTAGAAGCAGTTGAATTATTTTATTTTGCAAAAATCTTCATATACATTCTTAGGTGTAACTTCTTTACCTCACATTTAATGTAGATGAAACTTAGCAAGTTTACATTGCTTCCCATATTTAGTTATCTCTGCCAACTTTCAGAAGGATTGGATAAAGGATCCTGGTGGTATAAACAATTAACTGATAAATATATGTCTGACTGTAACATCTTTGTAGTCCAACCAGTGTACATGAAATTTGGCAGGGATCTATATATCATTTTTACAATCATCTCTGCCAAATATCACAGAAAGATGTAATAACGGGTCCCAATTTTATATGCCTGAACAGCATATGCAGAGAAGGAGCCTATGCCAGGGATTCTCTTACATGTTATTGTGATGTAAGATTGGCTTGTGATGCCAATTGGCCAGCAGAAATGTCAACCAAATTTTCTCATTCTATGCTGTGACCATCCCAACATCTCTCCCTCACTTGTTACTGGGAAGTCAGAAGCATCTGTTTAGGAAAGAGTCAATAGAGATTCTCTTATGTCCTCTGTCACAGTGCTGCAGGATGTGATTGTGATGATAGTTGACCAGCTTGGATGTGTAAACTATGTCTCTAGATTGCTGGGATGCTATCTCCAAAGTCCCAGTTATGTCCCTACTATGCCCGCCTGAGGGCCTCCCCCTATGCCCGCCTCAAAGCCACTACCAATTGGTCCTGTAAAGCTAGAAGCATGCAGTAATTGGCCAGTGAATGGGTCTGTCAGTCTTTTGGGTTGCTCCACATCCTCCCTCCTACAGTCTCTCTCCCCCTGCTGTGCCAGGTGCCTGCCTATGACTGGCACTGCATGCGCTATTTAACTGAATAATGGTCTTCATGGGGACAACATCAATTGCTTATAAAATTGGGTCCCTTTATCAAATTGTCCTGTAGTTTGTGAGAGATGTCAGGAAAGGTATGCGATACATTTCTGCCAAATATCTTGTAAACAGGATGGAATATACAAATGGTACAGCTGGAAATGTATTTTCAAGTTAATGTTTTATACCATCAGAACCCTTCATCCAATCCTTCTGAAAAGTGGCAAGTGTGTTAGGCTTGAGGCGGGGCATAATATTCACAGTTTCATGAAAATTGGATGGAAGTTAAAGAAGATGTAGTTGTGAATGTGTTTGGAGCTTTTCTTAAAATAACAATGTTCAATTGCTTCTAGAATTGGATCCCTTTATCTAATCATTTTGAGGATTGGCACACATAGTGCCCTCCATTGGGGATACAATCTCCCCAAGTTTAATCGAATTGAATAAGTAACAAAAATGTTATAGCCGGAAATAAGTTTTTCAGTTTTTTCCCTTTATTTCAAAAACAAAATGTCGTTTTCATTTCTATTTTCATTATTATTATTTGTCATTTTCGTTATTGCAATAATGATAATGAAAACAAAATTTTTTGTGATCGTTATTGTAATAACAAAAACGACGTGCACACCCGTACTTTACATTCATTAGGAACTGGAGAACCTTTTGGGGAAGGGGGTGCCTATATTGATGGGATGGGCTCCCCCCTTAACCAGAACAGAACATGGATGCTGGCACTAAAAATTAGAAAGGAGGATAGAACAGTTTTAAAACTAGAATCTGGGGGAAAGCCACCAGGCACTGAAGAGGGCATGGTTCAGACCAAGGCATCTCCAGATGCTGTTAATTCAGGGAAATTGGAATATCCTAATATGGTGGATATGAAAGACGCTGAGAGAGCCCAGGTGGAAATCAGTGCAGAACAGACAAATATAAATGATTCCAAAATACCAAAAACAGTTACTTATAATGAACAGATTAAGAATAAATATAAAAAGAATGTGTGTCTATATGCAAATGCTAGAAGTCTAAAAGGTAAAATGGGAGAATTAGAGAATAGCCATTTTCATACAGCCCCCGCCCTGCACACATGTGCGGTGGGAGGGTGGGGGTGTCTGTGTGAACTCCGCCAACTGTACAGGAGGGATGGGTGCCCGTAGGAACGGCGTCCGTGGTGGGTGGGGTCCTGCACTCCACCCATCTCCATCTATCACCCATGCACAGAGCAATGGGCTCCAATGTCGGTTGCTGCGTGCTTGGAGATGGGCGGAGGTAGGTGTGCACCGTGGCCAGTTTGAAAAGGGCCTATATGGCACTAAATGCGGCATCGATTGTGACATAGACATATAATCCAAACTCTATGTACACAGTGCTGGATTCTAAATGAGGAGTTACCACTCAGGAAAAGGACTTTGGAATTACGGTGGAGAATACACTGAAGTCCTCAGTTCTGTGTAGCTGTTAGGTTAGGCTAGAGCTCTTCAGTATAGAGAAGAGACAATGGTGAGGGAGTATGATAGAAGTTTATAAAACCATGAGTGGTGTGGAACAAGTAAATAGGGAACGGTTACTATTTATATTTATTTATTTTAATTTCTTACCCCCACCCTTCCCACCAAAGGCGGATCACCAAGGGTTATTATTTACCCTCTCAAATAGTATTAGAACTAGGTGACACCCCTCATGAAACTAACAAGTAGCAGATTTAAAACAAATAAAAGAAAGTATTTTTTCACTCAAAGCACAATTAAGCACTACTCCCGCTGCCTTGACTTCCTATCCTCCAACTCCTCCCTTGACCCCCTCCAATCTGGCTTCCGCCCCCTTCATTCTACTGAAACTGCTCTCGCTAAGATTACCAACGATCTTCTGGTGGCTAAATCTAAACGTCTCTATTCCATTCTTGTCCTCCTTGATCTCTCTGCTGCCTTCGATACTGTTGACCACTCACTCTTGCTGGATTCCCTTCACTCCCTTGGCTTTTGTGGCTCTGTCCATAACTGGTTCTCCTCCTACCTCTCTGACCGCTCCTTTAATGTGTCTCTCTCCAACTCCACCTCCTCCTCCTTCCCCCTCTCAGTTGGTGTTCCTCAAGGCTCTGTTCTTGGCCCTCTCCTCTTCTCGATCTATACCTCATCCTTAGGCAAACTCATTGCCTCCCATGGCTTCCAATACCACCTCTATGCTGATGACACTCAACTCTATCTCTCTACTCCCTCTCTCTCTCCCTCTGTTCAAGCTCGTCTCATCAACTGTCTCTCTGACATCTCTACCTGGATGTCTCAACGTCAACTCAAACTCAACATGGCTAAAACTGAACTCCTTATCTTCCCCCCTCATCCTTCCTCTCCTTCCTCACTGTCAATAACTATTGATGGAGTCACCATCCTGCCTGTCCCCCAAGCCCGTAGCCTAGGCTTCATCTTTGACTCAGCCCTTTCTTTTAAACCCTACATTGACTCTGTTGCTAAATCCTGTCGCTTCTCCCTCCATAACATTGCTAAGATTCGCCCTTTTCTCTCTGTCTCGTCTGCCAAAACTCTTGTTCATGCTCTGGTCATCTCTCGCCTCGATTACTGTAACCTCCTTCTCACTGGCCTTCCCCGGTCTCACCTTTCTCCCCTCATCTCTGTCCAAAACTCTGCTGCCAGGGTCATCTACCTCGCCAGTCGCTTCGACCATGTGCAGCCCCTCCTCTCTTCGCTTCACTGGCTTCCCCTTCCTGAACGAATCCTGCACAAGCTCCTAGTCTTCACCTATAAAGCTCTTCACAACCTTGCTCCCCCCTACCTCTCTGCACTTATCGCCCTCCATACTCCAGCCCGTGCACTTCGCTCCTCCTCTGTCCCTTCTCTCACCCTTCCACGCCTTCCCTGCTCCCCTAAGCGCCTTCGTCCCTTCTCACTTGCTGCCCCCCATGCCTGGAACTCCCTCCCTGTCCACATCCGCCTTGCCCCCTCCCTTCATACCTTCAAATCTCTCCTTAAAACTCACCTCTTTCGCTCTGCTCTGTCTGACTCTTTATCCTGCTGAGCCACTATTCCTATACCTACGATCGGTTTACCCTTATCCTTGCAACATGGACCTGCCTGCTGTCATTCTCATCGTAACCAAGCCAAGTACGTGCACTTGAGACCTCGCATCTTCATGAATGTTAGACCCCTTGTCTCTCCCTCTGTTCCCCTTCCTATGTCTCTCCCCCAGCTCCTGAAGTGCCATGTACACTGCTGGCGCTATATAAATGTTTGTTAATAATAAATAATAATAAATTAAGTTGTGGAACATAACCTCTTATTGTTGAGAGCTGGGAGTGAACAATAAGGAATGGATCACCCCATTGTGACCTGTTGGATACTTCTTTCAAGAATTGAAGATTGGCCACTGTCGGAGACAGGTGCTGGGCTCAATGATCCATTGGATGATTGATGGACCATTAGTCTGACCCAATATGACATTATGCTCTTAGCAGCTACAGGGTGAAACCTCATAGGCAGATGATACCTGCAAGAGGGCGTAACCTCAGAGGTTGCAACAGGACACGAGGGAGGAAGAGGTGGTCTTTCAGATACCTGAGACCCAACCTGTTTAGGGCTTTATAGGTCAAAACCAGCACCTTAAATTGTGCCCAGAAGCTATTGGTAGCCAGTGCAGACTCTGAAGCACTGGTGTAATGTGCTCCCGGTGACCCACCCCTGGCAGAGGTTGGGCCACCGTGTTCTGCATCAACTGCAGCTTCTGAACAGTCATAAAAGGCAGCCCCACGTAGAGTGCATTGTAGCAGTCTAGCCTCAAGGTTCCAAAGGTGTGGATAACAGTGGCCAAATACGAATCGGATAAAAAAGGTTGTAGCCTTCTCACCAGATGTAATTGGTGAAAAGCGCTCCTGGTCACCATGGCAACCTGGTGATCCAGGCACAGCAATAGATCCAAGAACCTGAGTGACCAAAAGAGGCTAGATCTAATCAATAACAGGGGTCCTTGTGTCTCCCAGGTCACAAGGCCGGCCAATCATCATCACTTCAGTCTTGTCTGGAGTCAGCTTCAGTCAGCTTGTCCACATCCAGTCCCCGATGGCAGCCAGGTACTGGGTAAGCACCGAGACTGCAGGACCTGAGTAAGATGAAAAAGAGAGATAGAATTGGGTGTTATCAACATACTGATGGCACTTCATTTCAGATCTCTGTACAACCTTGCCTAGGGGCCTCAGATACACACTGAACAGGAGTTGGACAAGATGAAACCCTGCGGGACCCTCCCAACCAGGAATGAGTAGAATCACTCAAGAGCAGTCCTGTGAAACCCTGTCAAGTCACGCAGCAGTGTTAACAACACCCCATGATCAACTGTATCAAAGGCCGCCGAAAGACCTAACAAAACCAACAGGGTACCGTTGCCCTTATTAATTGCCAAGCAGAGGTCGTTAACCACGGGCACAAGTACAGTCTCAATGCCATGCCCAGGACAAAATTCTGACCAACATAGGTCCAGGAATCTGATAGTATCGAGATGCACCTGAAGCTGTGAGGCAACCACCTGGTTCAATAACCTTCCTTAAAAAAGGAAAGATTAGAGATGGGGCGATAGCTGGCAGGGGAGTCAATGCCAAGAGATGGTTTTTCAGTAGGGTCCGTGTGACATAATTGGGTTTTTTTCTTCTATAATAACTTTGTTACCGGTTTGGATTGTGGAATGTTATGTTATATTAAATGTGTTATTTTACCTTTTGAGTTAAGTTTAGATAGATAGATTGGGGTGGTTAAAGTTAAAAAAGACGGTGCTTAGTAGTTAAACACAAAGCTAAAGATTAGAGCATGAGGGGCCTGGAGGTGTTGGAGGTGAGCTAATCCTATTAGATAGTGGGATGGCGGAGAAGGTTTGGGATTGATCAATTACAGAGCAAGAGTTCAATCCCTCATTTGAATAAGTTCCTTTTAGCTGATTGGCCTTTAAGCGCTTCTGGATGGGGATTGGTTAAAGAAGGGGTTGGAAGGCTGAGGAGTGAGAGGAGTTGGAGATGGGGTGGAAGGGAGAGGACTGACTGAAAGGAGGGTCTTAGGAAGGGCTGATCTAGGACTAGGGTGACAGCCTGGGAGAGGCTTAGGTAAGGGTGAGCTTTCCCCAGGGGACCCCTGATAGGTTTAAGGTGATTAAGGGTTTGGTCTATGAAGAATGGTAAAATTAACTGTTTTACACTGAAACTGTAAAGGTCATCAAATGATATATTGTTAATCTTTCCTTTCCTGTAGCCATATTTGTTTCCTTGGTATAGTAAAACTTAGTTACTGTTAACTCTTACTTCTGAGGTATTCTTGTTTCTCTCCCCCATGCCTAAAGACCTGAACACACTACCAGGAAATAGTGACTTTGTATGCACAGGTTTCACTGGTTACCTCGGAGCTTTATCCTTTAGATCTGGAGATTGGGAGGTTGTATGCCTGAGGCTTCAACAAGCTATTCCCTTAAGGAAGTTCCTCAGGTGGTGGAACATGAGCACCTGGGAAAAGAAAGACTTGCTTTCTTTTACTATTGTTTGACTAGCTATAAAATAGCCAATGAATCATGTTTCCTCACAAAGAGACAAGTTCTCTACTGTTGTGCACCCTGAGAGATTCTGTTGACTTCAGGTGGGCTTGAACAGGAGTGGGTGTAACTTTGGGAATAATTTGTGTCTATTTGTGTATGTTTTTTCCAAAATGAAATAAAATACAGTCTAGTATTTATCCCTTTAACAGCAAACCATTCACTTTCTTTAATGCATGCTTAAAGAACATCCATTGAGGGGAATGGCTATTTTACTATGTATTGACAGAAGTGTACGGTCTTATATGTGGCCTTAATTATGAAACCCAAAAACTTTTATTTAGTTAATATGTACAGACATATTAACTATATAAATGTTTTGGGGCTCTGAGCCCAGATACTAAAATTGTTTACAGGGAAGTCAGCGTCTCTTGATGTTGACAGTCCTGCCAGCTACCTCAATTCTGGGAGATACTAGAAGCTTCCATTGAAGTACTATTGGGTAAGATACCAACAGGTGTTTTGGTAATATTAGTAATATTAGGGGATTTCAACGCACGAATAGGGGTGGAGCATGCTGAAGAGATGATGTTTGATGAAAGTGAAATGGGGGGAGGGAGGGATTAACAACACATGAGAGGCGAAGCTCCAGGAGCCTGTGGTTCCCCCCCACCCCCCCAGTTGCCACTTGTAGGCTCCATGCAGGACCACAATTAATCGGCAGGCATTCCTCCCTGCTGCTGCTGTATGCTTGTGCTCCCTCCCCCCCCCTTTTCCAGTTGCACTTGCTCTTTGGATGCCCTAGGCTGCTGGCCGCAACACTATGGTGCTGAATGTGGGCAGAGGCAGCCGCGTACCCAACAGTTGGGGGCAGTTGCAGGGGCACCCTGTGGCCCCCTCCACCACAAAGGAGGGGGCCACAGGGCAGCATGTTGCTCTGCCTTTCTCCAGGTTTGTTCGCGCAGCATCATTGGCCTTCCCTGGGAAGATGCTGAGAGTAGTGGCTCCAATGTGGCCGGGGCCGGAGTGAACATTTGGCATCCAACTGATAAATGAGCAGGTGAATCCAGGGTTAATGGGGGCAACATCTCATTTGTTTACACCCAAAGTTAGGTAATGGGCTATTTTTAATTTGCATAAATTTACACAAATTACCATGTGTCCGTTTTATGCAAATTATGTCCTGCATAATGAGTGATGAAAATATCTCCCTCTTACCAACTCTTTCCCCTTGACAACTGTGTGTGTGTGGCCAGCTGAGTGATTATGAGAGACTGGTGTAACAATCCACAAGAGAATGCTCTTGCCCACATCAGCAGGTGACATGTTTGCGGGGACAGGTCTGACAGAATCAGAAAATGCTGAGCTGGGGGTGCAGACACAGCTCAGGTATCTCAACCCTACCTCCTTGAGACCAGCTCCTTACATGGGCCTATGGGACCCCCTCACCCCCCTGTATGGGGTGGGGTCTGAGCCCCCCTTAAATAGACTGGACAAGCCCTCTTTTCCCCAGCATCTCCCTTCCCCCACTCTCAAGAATGAATGTCAGCATGAAGCTCTCATTCAATTTTATGTTTATTATGGAAGTGATTTTTAACAAAAGTATTATTACATGCTTTGTTTTGAGCTCTGACATAGCAAACAAAGCTATTGATATACAGATGCAAAGGGAAATGTAGTCATATAAGATACATTTACAACATTTTCTGCTACTGATTCGGGCAGTGTTGTTAAACTGTCGGTAAAGCTCAGACCACTTGTTTTTATATGCTAAGTATCAAACTTTGTACAGTTATTCACTATCTTTTCTCGAACTTACCATGGTACAATTAATATGGAAATAGCCATTTGTACATAATTTACATAGGTAATAAAGCTTAGAAGCACCAGCAGCATCTACAAAGTTGTAGTCCAAATTTCTGCGCATGCCCAATGATCTCTAAACAGCAAATCAGCAGAGTACTACGCACACAGGTGGCTTTTCCTCTGGATCTAGCATAGCAAAGGTTTACTTGAAACAAATACTGGGCATGATCATACTGGATCTTCCATATTCAGACAAAATTCTCATTGACCTCAAAAACAGTTTTTCTTTGAGTCAGAGACTCCAAGATCAGGCCTGTTGTGTAGTTTTACCACTTCCACAGCAACCATAGATATTGCACCTTTTCTAATTTTTATGCTACCCTAGCCATAAAGTTGTCAATTCCCTTTTTGTTTCTGAAATTTATTTTCCACTTTATCATTATAGTATAATAAGAGCTTACATCAAGTTTTAAATACATTTTCTTTATATGTTATAGAAATGATAAGCATTTCAGACTCAGAATTGATAGCCATTTCTTTCACAATTGGCAGGGCAATTTGCCCCAGAACACCTCTTTACAATCCCAGTATGAGTGTAGGGACAACAGAAATGTTCAGCTGTAAAGATGACTCTCAGAATGCAACAATTGCCGTACTATTTAATAATCACCATAATTCTATCAATGCAAGATTTAACATGTAGAAAAAATATTTACAAAATATTTTTAATCAAAAATATAGAAAGCAAAACCAGGGTAACGAAGACAAGATGTTTCCCCCATACATAACAATAAAACATTTATTGTTTCATAACAATAAAATGCAAATATAGAAGATTATTTTGTAATTCAGCTGTATTTCTTGGACTACACATTTCTTGATATACTGTGGAAGTACAAAGCTACAGTCACCAAATAAGAGTAATACAAGCCTTAAGTTAATCTTTTTTTGTTACAGTCATGGAATTTGAAATACAAATGCAGTTCACTTTCCTAAAACACCATAGAACAGTACTGCTAATTATTGTCTTTAGAAGTATACTATAGTACAATGTTCTACTTAAAAAGTAGTTCAGTTGAAATCAAATTGCAATAGTTTTTATATATTTAAACCTCTTACCTCAGCCTTCTGAATACAGATGGTTTAAATTATTACACCTCAAGGTACCTGTACATTTTTACTGATGTATATTACACAATTTTAAAAATTATGAACCAATTGTAAAAACGGAATAAATAAATGAAATAGCAGACTTGAATTGTATATTTTCAGATACTTAGAGAATTTTTTGCCTTAAAGAGTTAATATTCCTGTACATTTTTAGTCAGAAATGAAAAACATGATGTTCAAAAGTAAGGTTACTTTTGAATTCAAGTTGAAAGTGTGGAAAAACGTCTTATTTTACAGGAATTTTGCTTCTTCTAAAATATATTTCTGATGGGAGACAAAAGTCTTGTTTCTTTTCAAGTGCTTATACCATTCTTTCAACCTAGAGTACTACCTAAATAAGTCTTAGCCTACAAGGATTTTACAGAACTTCCCCAATGACTGACATTCCACTCAAACGAGAGTCAGAAGAACTATGAAAGGAAAAGCAGTTAGAAGGAACTATCACATTAACATGAGCAATTGTATCCTTTTCACTCACCCTAATACACAAGCGTGAAATCCTACTCATGCTGAAGCCAATGGCAAAACTACCATTGATGACAGTGAGGCCAGGATTTCATTTTACATATCTCCTCTCCTCCCCCCCCCCCCCCCACAAAAGAACATAGATGTTAGACAGAATCAGTAAAGTCAAAGGGCAATTGATTTAACCACTCTAGAATGCTGTGAATTATAATGCTTTTTTAATTCCAAAAGATGTCATTTGAATATTGGTATTCACACCACTTTATCCCTATTATTTATAAAATGGTTGAATTAATAAATTCTACTTTGTTAGGCAAATTAACAGAAGGGCCTCCCAGATTGGGAGTTTACTTTTAAATAGCTGCTTCCATGATGGCAAAATCTTTTTTTAATATATTCTGTTTGTATGACACAGATGTGTAAAATTAACTGTGCTTTTCAGAACAAACAAATGAAACCACACACTCTAAAAGCGCTGGACTGGATTCTCTTCTTACACCAACGTATGTCAGGAGTAACCTCTAAAACTATGCTAGTGTAAAATAAGTGTGACAGAAAAACCAGGTCTGCATGTAGTCCTTTCCTTTAGTACTGTAGAGCACGGCCTCTGGTGACCCCTTCCCCATGGCTCTGCCCCCCCAGGGGCACCTTCCATAAGGCCCTAGAAGTGGTCATGTATGGAGCCCTGCCCTGGTGGAAATGGGGACTGCTGTGGGTCTCCCCCAGGAGTAGAGAAAATCACGGGGGTTGGGTCATTTGCTCTGCGGTAAGACCAGTCCTGCTGTAGAGTGTATAACTGTGATCCTGCTTAGCTTTTAAGGTTTCTTATCTTTAATAAACAGACCAGCTTTCAAATAACTGTCTTCACCTCCATGAAGAGGAATACCATGAATCATAGCAACGGCTGCAAATGAACTAAATGACTGAAGAACTTCACTTTGGTTATCAGTCAAAAGAAAGATCCAGTCTATGGCTCTTCATCTTTCAAAGATTTAGCATAAGAGCAGGGTTCTTTTAAATCTTGAAAACAAAAAGCAACAGGGATATAAATGATAAATATGATCCCCTGAATATAGGGGCCAGTAACAGTAAGAATGAAAAATGTTCCCCCTGTATCATTTTTCATTCTTTTAAATCTCATCAATCTGTTTTGCCAATCCAGTACAATAGTTTGACTCATGTAAAACCACAATCCTCACACCACTTAATCTGAAGCATTGCCACTGAAATCATCAGGACTGCTCCAGAGTTAAATGGTTTGAAGATTAGTCACTTAGGGTCAGTTTCAGGCTTTTGGCTGCATAGCATTGCATATGTTGCCTGCTCATAGAGAATAGCTTTAAAATTTTTATATCATATTCCTTCATGCATACAGTTGTGATAGGAGAAGGAGTTAATAGATAAATACAAGTGGTCTTCTGACAGTGCAGTCATTCCTGTAGAATATTAATATTGGGGATGGCAACTTGTCACAAAGCCTGCCTCTACACCATGACATCCTAACATTCAGGATGCTGAAATACAGGATTTTGGTTCAGACGTCTGTTAGAGAGACTGGGAGGAGCCGGAAATGGTAGTGCTATAACATATGATTACAAAATTCTTTAAAGTCCTGATCTAGGATTTCTGGCTTGGGTCTTTCCCAATATTTATGCAAATGAGTTCTTTGACTTCACTGCATAAAAATGCAGTAGCACAGAATAAGATGAACCGGCAGTAAATTTTATGATTTTGTTTTATCATTCTGCAACTTCTAATTACTGCCATCTTCTAGATCAAAGAGAGTATGTTTGGCCTGACAATTTGTGGAACATGTATATTTAGAGATGGTTCATTGCCACGTTTCTAAAACAGTTAAGTGCAGAATTTAGGGGAGGAGTAGTTTTTAACAAAATAAGTGCGACAGGTGCAACTTTTAAACACATACACATTTGCAAGTTAAACGAAAAAGCTCATATATCAAGATAGGTTTAGGCCATCACAAATTAATGAATTTCTAATTGCCCTGTAGTAATTTGTGAAACTAGAAGAGACCATGGGAGTTCATTTGTTATACTAGAATTAAATGCAGGGTTTTTTTTTGCTTAGATTAAGCCTACAGTTCCTCCCCCCCGCCCCCCTCATAGTTTTCTATTTTTAATATCTGTTTTTACACAGGAAGAAACCATTAGCAATACTCCCATTTCCCTCACATACTTGAGGAATTGATTCTCAGAACTGACATTTTCAGATGGTAGTGTTTAATTGCATTTTAAAAAATTTTATCACATGAATTATGTGCACCTTTAATACCAGACTGCCTTAACCAACCCAAATCGACTTTAGAAAATATTATGTGCCACTTGATGTTAACTTAGGTAACATCACACACAGGTACATAGACAGACACAAATTATTAAATGTTGTATCCACGTATCTGATGGCATAAGCAGATTTCAAATTTTGACCAATTCAAGCCTTTTGGGATAATTTCTGGGATAGTTTGGGAATTTTCCAAATATCACACCCTTTTGAAATTTCCATGTTTCTTTGTGTGTTTTTTGATAAATTCAGGGGCAGACTTCCCCTAGAGCTGCTGGGGATGCACCGCTGCATCTGCCTGCTTCCAGCCCCGCCTGGGTCTGGTTTAAATGGGCCCAGTGAGTTTCCGTGGCCACGGTCCACCTGTGTCTCATTCCACCGCCACAGAGTTGAGGGCAATCGCCCAATGCATATTGCTGGGTGACTGGGAATGAAGCTGCGACATGGGTCCGCCGAGCAGACGGATAGCAGCTCCACTCCGGGCCAGTGTTCCAGGTTTGGCCAGCTCGCTCAGGTGGTGGCGCTCCGGGATGTTCTGGAGTGCTGCAAGCAGGGCTGCCCGGAGCAGGCTGAGCCTGCCTTGCTTTCACATCTGTCAGGCCGCCTTCAGATGGGCCGGCCAGCTCAGGGGTGGAGTGGGCTGGTGCAGCTTTCCCCAGACCTACTGTTTTTCTGTTTACCCCACTTGTATCTCTAATTTTAGCTTTCAGTATCACTTCCATATCTAGATCTTTCATATCTGGGTTTATTTGTTTTTATTTTGAGCGTGCTTTATGTCTCTCTGCTTTTCACTCTGTAACTTCTCTTATCCAGGCAAAAAGCATGGCTCTGACCTCTCTGAATATGGAGATGGGTGTGGTGTTTGGTTTGTACTTTATATCAACACATTTGTTAGTAGCTCCACAAATTCCCATCTTTTAGTTAGCTGCATTGTTAGATAAACTAGTAGAAATACTATTAATAATATCTAAGAAAATTACTTTAGCAATTGTTTTTCCACTCTAGCAGTGCGCTAAAACAATGGAATGATCCTTATTCCTTGAACACTCATAACTCTCATTAAGCATAGTAAGTAGATAATATAATTAGATTCACCTCCCTTGACAAAAAAGATAACTTACCAACAAAAACTAACACCATGATGTTTCATTTGCAAAAGTTGTTTTTCAAAAATAAGGAATATAGTAAAACAACTCAGCATGGATGAGATGATGAAGTATGCTATAACAGAGTCAAAGAATGTGAGTAGTACTCCCAAACAGAAAAGGAAACAGGAAGACAGAACCCCTGCGCCGCTCTCCCATGGTTTAAGTGACAAGGTTAACAAGGGGTAATTTCAGATGTTACAATAACATGGTCACACACAGTGAATCCCCTGTGGTGGCCGTTGGTACCGTAACGTCTGATGTGATTTCCTCCAGATGTTCACCCCAGTGAATCTCTGGCTGGAATCACATTGACCACGCTTTCGGACCTCCGGCCGCCCAGAAGTCCGAAAGCATGGTAGTTACGTTTGGCTCATCCCAGACTGTGGTCCCAACCACGGTCCGGTATCGGGCGCAGCGGGCAAGTAGGCCTCTGCACCCTCCCGTCTCCCGGAGGGTGGGAGGCTGGGAGAGCGTGGGGAGGCGGGGCTGTGTGGCCGCACGTCGTGCTGCGCAGACCCGCCCCCTCCCCAAGACCCAGGCGGAATCAGGCCGGCACGTCTAAAGGACCGCCGGACTGATTCCTGACCAGGATCCGTTTTGGATCCCGGAGCGTGATTCAGCATGGCGGCCCAAATGGCCTGTCACGTCTGAAATTACCCAAGAAATGTCCTTCAGGAAATGCAGATTCAGTCTAACTGTACTATAAGCTCATGCAGTAACAACATATTGTGGAAATTAGGAAAGCCAAATGGGATATTGATAGCAATCAGCAAAAGACCTGAAATAATAGTAAGTAAGAAAGAAAAAATATCAGAATCCCCACTCTCTGAAAAAGAAACAAACAGTATAAGATGAATTATTCCTTTGCATTGATCTTCTGCACTAAGGTGTTTAGGAGATACATACTCTTTTCAAGAAAGAAAGAGGGCCTGATGTTAAAACATTGATAAATTAAATAAAAAGCTAGTCAGTCCATCTGACGTAAATATCCACAGATTCTGAAGGAACTGAAGAATGGAATGTCTGGGGCAGTAACAAACATATGCAGTTGCTCATTAACAAATCCATTATGTGAATTCTTGTGATTTTTTGTTTTTTCCCCCAAAAGCCATGTGATATTTGGTGTCCTTCTTAAAGCTTGAGCTCCTAGGGCTGGGTTTCAATTTAATGAAAAACCTCAGCTTTTATTTAAAAATAAATAAATAAATTAAAAGGATGGTTGTGGAGAACAACTTGAAAATGTAAAGCCTAATGGCCTATAAGCCAAAACGTAAAACCTAGTGGTGCAAAAGAACCCATATCTACCTCTTATACATCTCCTAATCTTGGGGTCCTGACTGCTGACTTCTGGAAGCCTGGGCTGTGATACAAAGGAGTGCTGGGGATTAGGGAGATTCTTGCACCTTCTTGGCATGCTTTTGATGCTTCCACCCCCACACCCCCCTCTCTCTCTCACTGGTCTGGCCCAGGATGAGATTCTATACTCCTATGAACCTAATGGGCCTTTTGCGCACAAATCTTCTACTTAAGTGGGAGTTGTGGGTGCCCAAGGAATGCAGGATTGGGATACTAAAGTTTATTTAATTAATTTAAAATATTTCTCAGGCTCTGATCCTCAATGGGATTTGTGCTGCTTTTAGCACTTTGAGGATTAAAAAATCTGGTTTAAGATTTGGCATATACAAGATATAGGTTTACATCATGACTTAAAGATGCCAGATTTGGCTAAGAGTTCTCTCTTGAGCCCATATTCAGCATCTCTCTCTCAAGAGCAATACCACAGACTTCTAGGAAGTTTGCCTGAGTAAGGAGTGCTAGTAGGAACCTTGAGAGGAAGCTCAACTGTAAAGTACTCAGGCCCTTTTCACACAGACACAGACACTGATAAAATGGGTGTTACATTTTATTATACATGTTGCAGGGCTGCAGGTGTGCGCTATAGGTGCCCTGCAACATGTATAATAAAATGTAACACCCATTTTATCAGTGTTAGCATGTCTGTGTGAAAAGGGCCATAGTAAAATAAAAAATTCAATAATCATTAAAATTTCTGTCCCTTTCACTGAATAATTTATGTCCAAAAAGCTTGTCTAAGGGAAAGCCATTCTTTTCTTGTATCATAACATTTCAATCGACTTCCATTTGGGATAAAAAGAAGTTAGAAGCACTTGGAGAAGTTACTTAATTATCGAATAGAATGAAAAACAGATACAAGTAAATACTGTGCATGAGAGGAGAGATTTAAGCATGAGTAATATTTACAGTAACTAAAGATAATATTACTAATATACCCACAAATAGAAGTATATATTTATATATTTATATATTTTACTTAATTAGATGCTCTATCAAGGGAAAGAAAAACTGACTACTCCTTTTTCCTCCCCTTTGATTCGTATCCATCATATTATAAAAACTCTTCAAAGAGACTATTAATTTCATATTTGCATCTGTATCAGCACAGATACTAGAAGGTGGTATATCTTTGAAGAATATTATAATAAGGCAGATAAAAGGTTAGGGCATGGGATTCAATTTTGTGTGACCCACAAAACAAAAATTATATCTCTGTCCCCCTTCCCTCCCCCCTTTTTTGGTTTATACTAGAACAAAGTCTCCACAAGACCACAAATGGGAAATAACAAAATTTAGATTCTTTTTCTTCTAAAATTTCAAATATAAAGTTCAAGTGCAATTCAAAAATCCAAATATTACTTATACTACGTACTCAGTTCTATCACAATACTTTTTTTGCAGGTAGTTTCTTTTACTAGGCTGAATAGATTTCTTCTTTGCTTAGAAGAAAACTATATTTCTAGAAAATAAAAGGGTTTGGGGATATTTTTTTTTTCTTCAAACAAACAATTTCAAATGAAAAACTGAAGACACTCTAGTGCAGACACAATTTTGGAACTTCAAATGGATGCACTAAAGGATCCATAGTGTATTTCTTCTTTGAAGTAAAAATCCCATTCAGAATATTGGTGATTATAAAACATGATAGTTATTCTTCAATATACAATTGAAAATAAAGACTGCAAAAAGAGCCTTCAAGTGAGCAAATGTTTCTACTGTGGAAGAAAATACAATATAGGACAGGAATGCAAATTAACCAAAATTGAAAATGACTAGGAAGCTATTTGTATGGTCGTAGAAATCTGGAAACTTTTGATCGCAGTAGCTTTATAAATGATCTTGGGAACATTTCTTTTGACTCTTGTGCTGTGTACTTGAAATAGTTTTGAGGATGTGCCAATACATCAAAAAGGGCTTTGATCAGTTTCTTGTCCTGTGGGAGACAAGAAAAATATATATTAGGCACATATTTTGACTTTATTAACTTTTGCGTATCTTTAAAAATCATGCAGAGTGGGTTTATTTTTAAAATAGTGACAGTTATCAAAACAGGCTAGGACAAGTGCACCTGCCTAGCATAGACTACTTAATACCTATTGTATTTTAAAATTGTATTGTATTTTAAAATTATTTAACCTGTGAAAAATGCTAGACAGACAGCATTGGAACACTTTAAGAACACTAGAAAAGCAACAACATGGCAAACTATCTTCCTTTCCATTGCCAACAAACTCAGCTTTATGTAGAAAGATTCACATCTTATGTCTATTATTACAGAATACAAGTACTCCTGGGAGGATCTACAGGAAAATCTGGGGAGAACCACAAGAAGTTCTCATTAGAGCCATGAGTGGGCGGATCTATTCAGCCCAAGCCTGGTCTGAGCCTGGCTACGGGTGATTTCAGACATTATGTTGGGGGCATTCACCCCGGCTGAACCACAGTCAAACGCAGCCCGCGTTTGAATTCACCACACTTCTGGACCCCCGGACGCGAGGAGGTCGAGAGGTGTGGTGAATAGCCACCACGGCCGTGGTCTGGTTACTTACCGTTCACTGTGGTCACCCCCACCCGTGGTTGCGGCAGTGGCCGGATTGGCCGCTGCCGCCGCCCGTCACAAGGGTCGCCGGGGAATGCAGGGGGCGGGGCTGTGTGGCAGTATACTGCATCACGCGGCCCCGCCCCCTCCGGGTGTGTGCGGCCCTTTAGACGTTACGGCCGAGCGCCTGTCTCTTATACACATCTAGATGTGTATAAGAGACAGGCGCTGTGCGGCCCCCGCCCCCTCCGGGTGTGTGCGGCCCTTTAGACGTTACGGCCGAGCGCTTTCACCACAGGCCGTGGGGTGGTTCAGACCACGGCTGGGGGCGAAGTGGGGAACGTCTGTTGGCTCCCACCTTCACCCCCGGCCGTGGTCCGAACCACCCCACGGTCCGTGGTGAAAGCGCCTGGCCGTAACGTCTGAAATCACCCTACATTGGGACTGACCTGAACCCAGTTCTGACACAGCAAGGCTCTTCCAATCCCAGGCTCAATGTAACGGGTGGTCACATCTCTTCCCCCTGCCCTGGAGTACTGTGATGTCATGGTGATTGGAGGCAATAGGGCCACATCAGGAAAGATGCGGGACAATGCTTTAACTACACCTCTTTTCTGACATAGTTAATTCAGTGATGTGGGTTTTCCAGAAAATTTTGAATCAGAAAATTTTCTGATGCCCTAAATCAATTGGGATCTGATTTAGCACGTTTATTTGATTTATATTAAACAAAACTCAAAAAGTACACCATTTTAATTTTATGTGCTGGATAAATATCTAAAAAGTTTTTCCAATAGCTAAAAGAAGTTGAACTGATATATTTAATTAGAGGGGAAAAATATATATCAATAAAGTGTGCACTTAATGTGGTTTAAAATAAATGTATATTCAAACAAATTTACTTTACTTTACTTTCCAAGACTTTACTTGGAAATTATTTTTATTAGAATTGCTTGTAAATATTTTAAGACATGACAACTTAATCGCATACACTTCTCTTACATTGTTTAAATTTTAAGAAAAAAAGTTAAGGCACTGAAAACTGCTAACATACTAATTTGGGGGGGGGGGGGGGATTACAGACACAGCACGCCCGAAAGGTTGTGCGTGATATGGCACTGTTGTCCACTGATCTACTTCAAAAGAGTTTAACTTTCACTGCGCACCTCCAGCTTCACGGTTACTGGCCGCAATCCCCCTTCCCCCCATGCTGGATCCACGCAGCACAATATACTTCAGTGGATGGGACACATGGGGGGGTTGTGTGCATCGCACGCGGGGCATGGGATCGACTCCATTGTCTGTAGAAGCGATTATGTTACTTGTTAGTTCCAGTTCATGTTGAGGCAAATCCAATTCAAAACTGCTAGAGCCACGTTCTCTTTCACTAAAGGATGGGGTGTGTGTGTGTGTGTGTAAAAAAGTTAATTACAACTATGAAACTGCCGAATTTGACTGGTATTGGTATCCATTCATTACATTACTGATTAATTGTATGACGCAATGCATTTTTAGAACCAGAAAATCTCCTGGAAAAATATAGCCTTTTCTGTGGAAAACTTTCTGCCTCACATCACTGAACTCACCCTCAGAGGGTACTGTGATGTCTCGGCGCACTGTGGGTAGCTCCACACATCAGACACCCCAGGGTAATAATTTCATGTGAACATGCTAATCCAAGGCACTCTTCTATATACACCTTTGTTATAAAATTCTTTGTTAAAATGCAAATTTGGTTAGAATGGTAGGAAGCATAGCTCCAAATCTGCAAACACAAAGGGAGCAATTCCTCATTTGTTCATCCTAGAGCCCCTTACTCACAGATAGTCAGGAAAGAGATTTGTGATAAGACTCACCCGAAATATTTCTTTGAGTCCTCTTATTCCTGCTGGGTGTTTACTCTTTTGTTCAAGTGCAAAGAACTGTACACAGAGGGTGAAAACAGACATGACGCTAACCACCCTTTAACCACCCTTGGTGGTCATTTATGCATGTTTCAGGGCTGCATACGGCACCAATACAGCCCTGCAACATGCATAAATAACCACCAAGGGTGGTTATTGGGTGGTTAGCGTCATGTCTGTTTTCACCCAGAGTCAAACAAATATTTTCTACTTTATAAACAGTCTTCTTCTTACCAGCTATTCAAAACTTTATTACTGATCTGAACTTTTACAGCTAGGCATATAGTAAGAGAATATTCAAGTTGAAATTTGCCATGTGAACTGGAGAGCATAATTTTGACCTTCGGTTATCATAGCTGGTTTGAATAAAAGTGGTGCAGCTATGAAGTGCTGCTGGTTCTAACTTCTAAATATGGCACACTCTGTTCTAGATAAACTGAAGACTCTTGTTTTGGTGCTAGTATAAGTTCCATATGTGTGCCAGCAAGCTGAGTTCTTGGTAGTGCTCAGTTAAAACGGTGGGTACATACTTTTAAAATTTCTTGATGATTTTCTGATGCATACAACCTTCCATCTCGAACAATGTCCTCTATTAACTGTTGGTAATCCTCTGAAAGATAAACAATACAAGCATTTGTAAGTTAGAGTTTATGATATATCCTCACACAGAATTGGTACCCAGAAAACATCTGAGTAGCCAGAGTGCTTCTACCAGACACTTCAGAAGCAAATTTAGTTTTTTGCTCATAATTCAGTGTCTCAGTACCACTCCATTCTGAAAGAATTGCCTTAATATTTGAACTCTATTCTGTCTTCTGTCTCAGGTTTCCAGTATTTTTTACAAATATTAAATGTAGCTCACAAAACTAACGTGAGGCATAAGCCTTAGTATTCATCACTTACAGATGATGAAAATGAGATGGGCAGGGAACCAGTCTTGCAGCTGTTTGGCAGCAGTGCTAGCCACTTGCACTAATGCAAATCCCATTAACTTGAATGAATTCACAGAGGCACAAAATGCTAATCTACCATCAAACAGCCACAAGATTTGCAGCTCATGAAATATTAACTGAGTTGCTAAGACTCTATGGAAGTCAGCAGCACAACTGAAAACCATATCGTCGAATTTCAGTTCAATGACGCAATGCTATCTTTCCTCTCCACCCTTAAACTACTTCTCCTCTAACCAATCCAATTCCCATTTGTCTAGCCATTCAGAAAATGGCTTTAGTGTTTGAAAATGCGGTACACTAATAAGGAAATTCACCAAAGGTTTTACTGAAGGAGGGAGAGTGTTATCTCCTTCAGCAGATACCAATACGCCATCCCCTCTCTGGGGTGGAGGGAGGAGCTAGGTACAAGGTCTGTCTGTGGGGGGCTGCTACTGCTAAATGCGAGGTCCATTGTAAATAAGGCCCCAATTGTCCAGGATTTGATCCTGGATGGGGCTGTGGATCTCGCGTGTAGTACGGAGACCTGGCTGGACAAGATGGCTGGACCAATTTTAGCGGACCTCATTCCGGCCGGGTATGCCGTGCAGCACCAACCCCGCACGGCCAGCCGGGGAAGTGGTGTAGCGATTATTTTTGGAGAAGACTGGCCTGTCAGGAGATATTCAGTCCAGAAGATTGCAGGCTTTGAGGCCCTCCATGTGGTGTTTGATTTGGCTGGGGGCAAGTTAGGGGTACTGCTGGTATACCAGACCCCTTCATGTCTGGCAGCATCCCTTGCCGCTCTAGCAGAGTTGGCCTCGGAGGTAGTGCTGGATTCCTCCAGGACTTTGGTCCTGGGAGACATCAATGTTCATGCCGATGCCGGCCTTGTAGGAGCGGAGCGAGAATTCATGGCTGCCATAGAAACCATGAATCTGTCCCAAGTGGTCAACTGCCCGACCCACGTGGGGGGGCATACCCTCGACCTGACCTTTAGTTCTGACCTTGAGGCGGGTGGCCCAGTAGTGGGGGAGGTTAGGGCTATGCCTTTGTCATGGACAGCCCATTATCTCCTCCAGGCCAGTCTCTCAGCGTGTCACCCCATTGAACCCACCGGGAGAATTCCTGGTGGGCCGGGCCGGTTGGGAGGGCCGGTCCCGCAGTCTGGTTTTTTTTTAAAAAAAATGTCAGTCCCGACCCCCCCGTCGGGTTGGGTCGGGACAGGATGGGGGGGACTCAAGAGGCCAGGAGGGCCCCCCCTACCCCCCACCACAAGTCTTTGCTCCCTCTCGGAAGTAGTATAAAGGCAACTTCTGGGAGGGCGAAGCCTTGTGGCAGAGGCATGCGAGCAGGCGGTGGAGCATGCAGCAGCGGCACCAGCGGAGAGAGTGG
>QEPC01010648.1:1493730-1505440 GCA_003113815.1 Sphenodon punctatus | reverse complement strand
CAGTGTGTGTGTGTGTGTGTGTGTGTGTGGTGGGGAGGGGGCAGTGGGAGTGTGTGTGCTGGGAGGTACCTGCCGACAGGTTAGGAGGTGGCCAGGAGAGCAAGCATCCAGGCAGGCGGGTGGGTGGGTGCGTGGGGGGGAAATAGCGTAAGTTCCTCCCTCTCCTGCCCCTGCCGTCCAGGCTGCTGCTGACAGTTTAACCCCCCCTTTAAGCTCCCCGACACCCCTCTCCAGCAGTCCTGGCCTCCCCCCCTGGGCACCAGTTGTTATGCCACGGCATAGAATGGCCGTGATAACTGCAAGTCCCATAGCACAAAATGGAGATTTCTCCGTCTGATTTTTCCATTCCCCTTAAAATAAACTTCACTCCTACACCACCAGACCTTAGAGGACCTGTTCCTAAATTTTTAAAATCTCATTCAGGGATACTTATACACCCCCTAAAAAGAGAAAACCTAGACAAAAACTCACCAACTTGGAAGTAAACAGCCTGACAAATCCAATGCAAGTGAATGGAGGCACTGGAACTTCTACCCACCTTAAATAACCTCTATAATTATAAATCAACACATATACAATAAAAATCCCTTTTTATTCTTTGTGTTGATTTATAATGTACTATATTTTTCATTTTATATATAATTGTTTGTTATTAAATTATATATTGTATTTACATGTTCACTATTTTTGGTTTTTTGCCTGTTGTTTGCTGATGAAAGACATGCCTGATTTTCATGTGCGTCCCCTCTCCTGATCTTCTAATGACCCTTTCCTGAAGGTGTGAATGTACCCCAAGTGTCAGCTTTACATTAAAAGGAGCACGTACGTCCCATCTTGACTCATTCAGTTTTTCTCTCTACTCCAAACACTGTTCATCGCACCAAAGCCCCAGAGGAGGGGCTGGAGCCAGAGAAAGGGGATACTTCAGCCCTGGACCCTGATGGTGCTTTTTTGGAGGCCCGCCCCCCTGCTGATCACAGGGAGTTCAGCCCCACAGCACCACCTACAAAGGGACAGAGATGAGAGAGGGGCCCTACTTCCCACCCATGCAGTGCAGCATAGGGTTAGTGCTGCTGCTCCATGGGTCCCCTTTTGTGCTGCCTGCACCACTTGACCACGTGGCTTGTTAGTGGTGGGGGCAGGACAGGGATGGGATTCTTGGGGCAGCAGCATGGCCAGGGAGCTGTCACTTCCCAGACACTTCTAATCAATAGGTCGTGGCTTGCTCCCAGAGTTCAATAGACTCCTATGAAGGAACTTATGCATGCTGCTGCTTGTACACAGCATTCACTGAATCATGGCTTTAGTGATGCAAACACATCAAGTTACACGTGCATATATATATATCCCCCCTCCCCCCAGTCCACAAAAAAATTATTATAACTTTAGAGAAAAATAAAACATCCTGAGCCACAAGGCTCTATATCAATTCTTACATCAATATAACTTGGATGCATATAGCATAACTTGGCTTTAACCTACTCATGGATTAGGGGAGGGGGGAACAAATTGTCTATATGAGAGGATTTCCGTTTACCTTACAGTAAAAGGCTAGAGTTACCTGATCAGAATAGTATGTTTTTGACCCATATCCCAGCCTAATACCAGTTTATCCCTCCAACTCTATATTTGACTTAAGGAATGAGCTGGCTTATCAGCATCTAAGTTGGCTTGGTAAAAAATCAAAATATGGGATTTACATCACATAGAAATCTTGAAGATGATAATTCACCGTCTCTATGGTTTTTTCCATAGATAGCACATACCAAATCTATTATCTCTCAACCCAGTCGTGTTAGTAAAGGCGGCTGGATTTTTTTCAATTCCTTGTAACAACATTTATGGCTACAAATATTAATTGGTTGTAGGTTTGTTTGCAGTAATTCAGTAAACATAAATTGGGGTACAATCCCCAAAGAAAAATGTCTAGTTTTAAAGATCAATCCAGTTACAGCATGAATACGTATCAGAAAGGCTGATTTTTTTTGTATGTGGCCACCAGCAGTGTAAAAACGTATCTACTTCTCCACTACTCCCACATGTGCATATTTAAAAACACGAATTACAAAAAAATAGATCAGTGATGGTTAAGAAGTCCATCTGATAAGAGTAAAAATAAAAACTAGCATTTCATAGACAGATGTTCTTGCAATAGTACAGCTGGATTTCAAATATTTATGCAACATTTATTATTTTAAATGTTTATGTAGGATTTATATATATGTTTGTCACCATTTACATCTAATACTTAAGAGCTCAAAACAAATTAAAGTACAGGGTGTTGGAAAGAAAGCCCTAGGCAGAATAATAAAAGTCTGTTTCATTTTTTGAAATGGTGTACATATGCTGAATTTATATAATCAACACTTGATAGGGAATAGCTGTACAGTACTCTCTGACAGTGAAAAGTGCAGTATAAATGCTAAATAGCACTGCTTTCTAAAGATGGGCCTGGACTACAAAATTCAGATAAAGGTCTAGATTTTTAACACCTGTGTGTTTCATCTGTTTGGATTTGGGATTTTGATTAAGTCCCTTATCTAGCATACAGAAAAATAGGAATAACTTACTTTTGCAATGTGTAACATTAGTAGAGCCATCAAAATCTGTACTGGTATTCCCAGGGCAGGTTATGCAGTAATTCTGACCAAATTCAGGCTGGTAGGTGCCGACAGGACATCGGATACATCTGTGTGTAGTTTAATTGTAGTAGTGGCCAGGAGAACAATGAACTGTATGGCAGAAAGTTAAATTATATTTTAGAAATAACACAATATTACAAATGAGTGACTTAATTCTATGCTCAAAGCACAAAAAAATCCAGTCAAAATGAACACAATATACAAATCCCATTTCTGACTCTGGTGAAAAGTAAAAACTATCATTTATTGTCCTAGCCCACAATCCTTGAAACACTTACTCAGGAATGGGACTGTGCCAGAATAAGTGGTTGCGGACTGTGGCCTTAGAAATTACTGGCTGAGTTATAAACCACTGAAATTATGAGTTTATTAAAAAGTATAAATATAACCTTAAGGATATTGATGTTTCCCTTTCTTTACAGACTAGATAATTTCCAAAGTCTTCATTAGATAGAAAAGAAGGTAATTTTAATGCTTTTTTATAAAAACAATTGATCTTTAAACATAGTCATGTTCCAAAGAAGAAAAGTAAATTCCTACTAACCAAGTTAAATATACCATATTATAGTTAAGTATACTATATTCTATTATAGTTAGGTTTATCATTTTTAAATACAGTGATTTACAAAATGGATACTTCACAACTAAATTTATAACAAATGTTTAGTCAACAAGTATCTATCTACAACAATAAAAATGCCATTTGGTACTTACTGTCTGGAAAGAAGACGTGGTTGCTGTATTGGCCCCAAAAGTAATAGATTGAGACAAAGAGGCTTGCCTGTTTAGCATGGAACTATACTGATTTGAACCAGCTATACTTCTGACCCCGAGTGTGTATTTTATACCTCCCAAAGAATACTGCACAGATTGTGAAGATTCCATAATCTTACCAGATCATTTTTTGTTTCTAGCTTTCCTCACTGTTTAACTCAGGCCTCAATTCTCACTTACTGCAGAGTAGTCCCACTGATTTCAATGAAACTACTTCAGACTAAGTGGTTTGAAGACGGCAGTCTCAGTGACACAGAAACTTTTTCCAAGTGTCTTCCGAGTGCTTAACCAATGAAGAGCTTTATATAAAAGTATAAAATTACTAAACAGTTTTTAGAAAACAAGCAAGTAGAAGGGAAGACTTTGAGAGATACCTTTTGTTTCACAGTCTTGAAATGAAACAGCACCTTCATATTTAGTCACTAGCCCACCACCGCAAGGAAAGCAGAGGGTTCTTCCTGGTTCAGGCTGATATGTACCAAGTGAGCACACTCTACAAGGTTTAAAACCATCTGAAGAGTAATATCCAGGAGAGCATTGTCCTAGAAATTGAAAATGGTCTATTTATATTAAGCCTACTTTGTGCAAAAATAAAGACTGGTATTTATTAGCTGTACCTCTTATAAATTTACAAATATGACATCCTACAGGACACACTGTAATATCTGGCTATTAATTTTATCTTATTCATGCGAATCTTTGCTGGAAAAAACATGTTAGTAAAGAAAAAAAGTTCCTATGCAGACTCTTTGGGGGCTGTTCCAAGGCATGTGCACAACCTGCATGCACTGTGTGCATAGTATTAATGCACTGAGCATGCATGGCGTGCACACGTTCTGCGCTTGGTGCACAGTTGCAACCTAACCTGCACATGGTGCATAAGTATACCTTGGATTGGGTTACCATCATTTTTCTGGTTTTGTCTCAATTACTCCCTTAAGGTAGTTATTATAATACAATCATTATAATAATTTTCACTTTAACACCTTTCATCTGATAATTTCAAAATGACTGTATTATAAAAATTAAACTTCATAACACTTCCGTGGGGGTCAATATTATTTTCATTTACAGATAGGGAAACTGAAGCACTTTACGGTTAGCTGAAAAAACAACATAGCTTTATTTATTCTAAAATCAATATAAAAACATAATACACCAAGCCTCGCTGGATGGCTTTAATTTAACGAAGCAGATTCCCCAATTAAGAACCCTCCCACATGCATTTTTATACCTGAAAGAATTCCTACATAACTTTATGCTTTTTAAAAAGCTACTGGCCAAACAAAATTACAACACTAAACTTGAATGCAGTTCCATCACTGAATAAGATACTGTCGTTTCTCCCCAGTTGGCTGAAATTGAGTTTTACAAGAAAACTACGGTGCCACATGCCCCCAAGAAGTTGCGTGATCCTGCCAGCCTGAAGTCAGTTTTCTTTTGCTTTTTAGGATTTTAGTGCCAGATCCTCCCCATTTGGTGTAAGCTGGCATATAATAATAATAATAGTCTTTAGTTTTATACAGTGCCTCCCTGCCATGGCGCTTTACATATAACTAATAAATATAACTTTTAATCCTCACAACAACCCTGTGAGATAGATTAGGCTGAGTTAGGCTGAGAGACTAGTGTGACTAGCACATGGGCACCCAGTGAGTTTCCCCCCCTACCTCCCAGTCCAAGTACTGTGCATGTAGTTATTACACCACACTGGCTCGCATGCCACTAGAATTAACAGAGAGAAGCTAAATTGCATGGGCTGAAGAGCTAGCTCTCAGTGTGAAAATTAAAAAGTGAAATCCTCAGATTTACAAGTATTTTTATTCAAAGGAAATACATTTTAGTTACCAGTAGTGCTGATGGCTAAGCCTACAACTACATGAATTCGAATTCCATTTCAATCTTCAATTAAGCTTTATTACTTTTGGGCAGAAATAAAAGTTATAATTATTGAAAGTGAATACACATTTCATTTTTGCTCAGTGATGTAACTGATTCATATTGGTATATCTTAAAATTTAACACTAACCATATTTGCCTGATAATTATGTCTAAGATACCAGAATTGTATGTATAGGGAGAAACTGCATTGTCTCAGAAACCACATGGCTGCTGACAATTTAAGGATGATTTACTTAAGCATGTTAAAATTAAGAAGTTGAATGAATTTCATTAATAAGTGCACAATTTCAGATTTCCAAAATACAGTTGATTAGATGGGGGTTAGAATCTTTGTAAAAGTTTGACATCATTTTACTAGCCAAACACCTAAGTTTTTCTCATCATTAGGAAAGGTAGGAAAAAATAATTGCCACTTTTAAAAAAACAAAACAAAAACTTCCATTTTGTTTTAAAACATTATCTAAGGCCTTTTTTGCACAGCCCCCGCAGAGTGGGGGGTGGCTGGGTCCATGGGTGTGCCAGTGCGTGCGTGGTGAGTGAGCGGGGTGTGCATACAGGTGCAAGCATCCCCATGCACACCCCCCCCACGGAGCAACTGCTGTTTTCTCTGCTTGCTCTGTGCGTGGGGATGCAGGTTAGGTGGGAGCACGCATGCACCCCCACTCCCCACTCGTTCCTGTGCTGCGTCATTCACATGGGCATCTCCCACTCATGAACACAGATTTCTGCATGTTCATGAGTAGGAGAGCCCTGTGTAAAAAGGGCCTAACTCAGTCCCCTTGAAATAAAGAAGTATTATCATTTGCATTGTAAAAATGGGAAATTTGGGCCAATAGTAGTATAGAGAGACTTGCTGAAGGTCACAGAAATTAGACAGGATTAGATCTTGCTTCCAGTCCTGTGTGAACTGCACTACATCCCTCTCTGTTGTATGATTGCTGTTGACTAAATGAATGAGCCAAAATCTCAAGGGCTCATTCTTAAATAATTTCAGCAACAGTATAATCAACCAATTTATTTATCTCATTGAACCTATCCCTTTGGCTCATAATGAACCATTATTTTGAGCTACATAACAGACAAGTCCTCTTTAGAGGTTGTATACCTGATCCAAAGCAAATTGCTCTGCTCATTTCTATATATCAATACTCAGATTGCAGTTCTAGTGCACATCTACTTAATAGCAATGCCAGTATGTTGGAACAAACTGCAATGTTTTGGGTCTATTACTTGTAAGTGCACAGAGTTCTTTTCTGTTAGTTTTATAAGACAGAACTGTGGAAGGTTTCCCCCACGTTTAAGCCTCCATATTTGGCTTGTGAGTGGGTCACACCTACTCCTTTTATGATAAAAAACTTGCCTCCACATTCTGATACATTTCGTGCACCTGCTACTCCCTGTCCATCGTTACTTGTGCACGATTCACAGGTAAGTTGACCTTCTGTGTCTTGGAATGTTCCTGGTGAGCAAGGAATGCATTGATTATGTTCTCCACTGAAATAGGTGCCCGTGCTGCAGGTAACTGGGAAAAGAAAAGTGGAATCTACATAAGGACTTTTATTTTTATAGTGCAGTTTTCTTTCATATCAAATGCTTAGCACAGATGGATCTTCCTGCTTCTCCCTATTCTTGCCAGTGACATTTTACAGATGTTGGGCTAGATCCTCAAGTGGTAAAAACTAGTTCAGCACCACTGATTATAGTGTAACCAATGGAATTATGCTAATTTACAAAAGTTAAAATTCCAGCATTTGGTATTTAATGCATTTTCTTCCCCCGAAAGCGCTTCTAAAAGTGTGTCCCCATTCTTTATAATGCATATTCCATTTCCATTCCATTTTTTATTTGTATCCCGCACTCTCTCGCCAAGGCAACTTGAGGCGGCTCACAACAAAAATGAAATCATAACATAATAAAGCACAACAGCTGGGTTAAGGAAGATGACGTTACATAAATGGATGGGGAATGAGGTGAATTTTTCATGTATAATAGATGAATGTAAGTCCTGGTTTTATGGTAATGGTCGATACAAGGCCTGCATCCTGAAGATATGAAATTTTGACTACCGATTTTAAGTACATCTCTGAAGGCAATACATCCCATGTCATATTCTAAAGTGAAGTTAAAGCTACTCCCTGACTATGGGCATTTTCACACAAGACACTGTCTCCACCCATCACCCACCTACCATACATGTTACAGAGCACCCAAAGGGCAACACTGCAACCCTCCTGCAACATGTATAATGGGTGGGGGGTGGGTGTGTAGTGTGTGGAGAGTGGCTTGTGTGAAAATGCCCTATGAAATGGGTTAAGTGGCAGACAGATTGATAATCCACTAGCCTGTTACAAAAGGGGAATTAATTTCCTTAAATATTTTATAGCTAAGGGCTTGCCTCCACAAAATGTAGATCAAGAAGCATCTAACCAAGTAGCAGCCACACATCTGCCATCCTCTAACAGGAAATGGCTGCTCTTTTAGCAGTGCTCTTCAGCCATTAGTGTTGAAACCTGGGGAAATATCTGAGGGTGCATTATTCTGGAAGGGAGGGCTAGAAAGACCCTGCTGGAAATCTTTAGTATTGATCATTGCTGGAATGGAAACTGTCCCTTGCTGTTTGCCTCTAGGGGTGTGCACCAGGGCCCCATGTCATTTTTTGTTATCATTTTCGTTATTAAAATGTGTTGTTTTCATTTTTGTTATTGAAATGTCATTTTTCGTTATTGTTGTCATTATTGGTATCAGTACCGATTTCAAAGAAAGATTTTATTTTTGGTATCGGTATTGATTTTGTTTGCCAATGAAGAATTATTGTCAGAAGCTGAACTCCTTCCCCTTCTCATTGTGATACAGAAAGAACTGCATACAATAATATATACTGCACACAATATGTAGTTTTATTTATATAATATATACAGAATCTAAGCTAAACCTAACCTATGTATAATACAAAATGTTCCTATCCTATAATCCTAATATATATATACACATACATATATACATAATATACATACACATACATATACATACACACACATACATACACACACACACTCCTAATATCTATCTATCTATCTATCTATCTATCTATCTATCTATCTATCTATCTATCTATCTATCTATCTATCTATCTATCCACACAACCAATCTCTCTATATAATATATGGACAGGGGGAGACAGGCAGGGGAAGGGAAAAGGAAAAGAGGTATATCTATTATCTCTAATCTATCTATCTCTGTGTACTTAAGGAATAAGAATTGGGTGGTAGGGAAGGGAATAAGGGATAGATAGATATATATTCCCTTATATATGAGGCTTTCTAGTGCAAGCACCAGCAGCTTCTGCAAACGCACCCTGACAAGAGATAACAGAGTGAAGCAGCCCAGCCCTACAATATTAAGGGTTGCAGTGCCCTCCCCCAGAGCCTTCCTGATTGGTTCTGGGAGGTAGAGGCATTGAGGAATCACAGGGTGCCATTCAACTGCTGGGATCTGCTTGCGTTGTTCATTGGCCAGAGATACATCCATCAGGTCCTTCCCCACCCAGTTCAAGAATTCAACACTGTTTCTGGCTCTGAGAGGGCTGCTCCCTCCTCCCCTCTCCACATTTCCCTCCAAATAACACCTGCCAGGCTGCCAGGCAATAACGAAATCAATAACAACTTTTGTTATCGTTATTGATTGTGTTATTATTTTTTTTGTCATTTTTGTTATTGCAATAATGAAAACGACAATATTTGTTTTCATTATTGCAATAACGAAACGACATGCACACCCCCAATTTGCCTCTTGCTGCCCAATTAGTTATTAGTCTATGGACTCATTCATACATTGTTCTCCCAAGAGATGGGGAGAAGGAAGTAGCATAGAGTGCAGCCCATGCTGGCTTTCTTTGTGGAATGGGACAGAGGGATGTTGGGTAAAGGGGCCTGTGAGGTATGCAAACCCATTCCAAGCAACCCTGATAATGAGGTTATTTTCCATGTTTTTGCATGCCTCATAAACCCTCTTCACACAACACCTGTGTCTCCTACTTCACAGGAGAAGCTGGCATGAGCTACGCTCCATGTTGACTCCTGCTGGAAGAACTATATGTGAATGCACTCTAAACAAAACAGCAGCCATAGGACACCTTGTCAAATAGCCTGCTGCTTGTTCACACAACACTCTTAGAATGGGTAGTCGCACAAATCCACATTTTGAGTGTTGCTAGCTGCTTCCTGTGCTCTTTTTCCACCACACTTTAGCACCCCTTTAGCCCCTCATCAAACACCCAAGTGCAGCCCAGATCTTTTCCATCATCAGATAGGTGTTTCTTGGGACTTGGGTATCCTGTGTTGTGTCTAAGCAGATGCAGGGTGTGTTTATGCGAGAAACGCCCACAACTTCCTGTTTCCGGCCATTGAGCACAGAGTTCTGGGGATAAAACGTGTTCTTACTCTCTATCCAGTTGAACTCTTGGGTTCTCCCCTGATTCCTTGCTTTAAAAGTCTATCCCCTCCCCCACACACCTTCACTTAGGAGCAAAGGCTTTTCCTTTGCTGGTGTATGTTTCTCATGGGCAGTATAAGAAACCTCGCTCCTTTCTCTCCCTCTTCCCGCTTAGGAACAAAGGGGAGAAGGGAAGCGAGGAGGCGGCGGTGGAGAGGGGAAGCGCGCAAAGGTAGCACAACACTTTTGTAACAGGGCAGCTCCCTGTCAGCCTGTTGGAGCCCTGTTCCAGAGCTGCAAGCAGCTAGATACTTTCAGGTATTAACTTGTCCCACACCCCGAAAGGAAAACACTGACACCATTATTTGGGTTAAACTAGGCCGCACCAAAACTTTATTAAAACTTAGTCGGGTAGGGAGGGGACTATGCCCCTTCGAGTCCTGCAAACCTTAACTATAACTCATTTAATAAACTAGTAATAATCTTAAGCGGTCTGATGTTCCTCAGTACCGCAACAATGCTAACGATAGCTGCTGCAATGTCACACCTGTCCAGCTGCCCCCAGCCGGATCAGGAGGCCCTATGCCTACTGTGACCCTAAGAAGGAGTGAGGAGATGCTCCCCTGTGCCCTGGACCGCCTCTGTCCTAAGGCTCCGGGGTTGTCTCCCTCGTCCTGGCTCTGAAGTGACGCTGGCCGGACAAGCTCTAGCCTTCACTCAGAGCCCACCTCTTAAGGAGATGACTTGGCAGCAGATTATCCCTATTTTTAACCTAACTACTTTGCAGGACCCCTGCGGTGTGACAAACTTAACTTTAACACTTCCCCTTCCCACCTTAATCCAATCAGAACTTATCACTGCGAGGAAGGTGAAAAACCTACCTTGCATAGTGCCAATTTGCAAGGAGGAAAAAATTCCTTCCCGGCCTTGAGCACAAGCTCAACGACCAGTTCGACCCACAGTGCATAAAGGGCGGGTGGGAGGGTACACTCACATTGCTGCTTGGGCGCGGAATGGCGGTTCCGTGCCGAGATCCAAGATGGCGGCCGCGAAGTCCCGCATCTCGTGAGACTTCGCGCTGGGTCGCGTTGCCTTGCCATGCACCCCCCTAGCCTTCCTAGCAACAGTCATGGGGGGGAGGGACAAAAACCGCCGCCCCGCAAGTCGCTACCCGTGCCGGGGAGGGCCGCGTTGCGACGGCGCTTGTTGGGTCATGCTCAGTAGAGCGTTGGAGGGCTGTCTGAGGCTAAGTCCACAGACATGCTCAGTAGGCACAGGGAGAACTGAGCATGCTTGGGGCCTATAAAGGGCCAGGGCTCAGTTGAGAGAGGGGGCTGTAGGAGTAGGAGCTAGGGCTGTGAGCTCCTGACTCCAGGAGAGTAGATGGACCTTGGGGAGAATTTAAAGGGCTTTTAGGTTCAAGCCCAGTGGCAGGCTTGGCAGTGTATTGAGCGGGTGGGGATGGGAGAGAAGAAATACGCCGCTCCCCCACCCCTCTTCCCCCTCACTGGTTCGATGCTGCCCAAGCTCTACTGTGTTAATTTCTTGCCGCTAGTGCCAATCACCACACATGTGCGCACTGGGGTTGCCACCATGTTTACTGTCTGAGCATGCTAGGACTACATTTCCCAGCATGCCCACACAGTGATAGGTGGCGACCCCTTTGTGTGCTCATGCGGCAGCGCGGGACCTTTAAAAAAGATTATGGTCTCCCCTAAGAGGCTGCAAACAGTGGCGATGGCACTGGCAGTGAAGGTAATTGATCCTGGGGAAAGGGGGGGGAGAGGAGGTGTACTGTGTGTGAAAAGATAGAGCGGGGTGTACTCTGTGTGTGAGTGTGAAAGAGAAAGAGAGGGAGTGTACTGTATGTGAGAGAGAGGAAGAGGGGGGTATGCTCTGTGTGTGTGTGTGTGTGTGTGTGTGTGTGTGTGTGTGTGTGAGAGAGAGAGAGAAGAGAGAGG
>QEPC01010648.1:1473132-1493630 GCA_003113815.1 Sphenodon punctatus | reverse complement strand
GTGTGTGTGTGTGTAAGAGGGTCCACAGAAATATAAAAAATGGAGCAAGGGCTCATTTGTATAAGACCAATGTTTTGTGGAGTCAGCACCTGAAGATTAAAAATTAAGACTTCATAGATGCCAGTAACTAGCATCTTAAACTGTCTCCAAATTACAGTATTTGTGTGCACAAAACTGGATTTATGTTTGTATGAGTTATGTAGTCAGACATTTAACTACATGATCAGCTTATGCAAATGCTAACATGCTTGGCTGTGAATGATTTAGGATGAAATACTAAATGCAAAATTGACTTCAGTGGAGGAGTCAGGGTTTCATCCACTGATGGCAAACTAATTTTGAAAATCTCACCCTAAGTAGCTGTAAGTGTGAGACCATCAGGAGAACATAGATCATGCTCTTGTTGAATTAGAAACGTAAGTTCGAAGTCAATATGTTGCTGGAACTTACCACATTTTCCATTCTGCAACACCTGCCCTGTACTGCAAGCTTCATGTCCTTCAGCAGCCTTAGCTGGCTTCTGAGCTACTTCGTAGTCTGTCCCAGAAAACTGAATGTAAAATTGCTGTTTGTTAATAGATTTCCTCAATGTTTTGATTGCAGTTTGTAGCTTCTGCTCCATCCTTTTCCGCAAACAGTCAATGTTACAGGTGTCTAGGTGGGAAATGATAAGAAAACTAGAAGCAATTGAGAATCATGTTTACGCAGAGACGTGCAGCAGCTCACACAATCTCTTGGAAATGAGACAATGCTTTAGTCCCTCTGGTATTTAGACCACTATTTTTTAACTTTAAAAAATACAGCAAATGACAAGGAGTTTTACTTTCATTGTATGCTAGTGCTGAGTGTAGGAATGGCAAGGTGGACTTTAGGCTGCCTGAGGAAGATGGTCAACCCCACTGGGCACTGACAGTATACAGTTCCAATCTGAACCGATCTCATCTGTGGCAAGACAAGCTTCAGAATGGGTTCTGTTGAATGTCTATAGCTGAGGTGCAATACACACATCACAGAAGCCTGCAGTACTGATGCAGCAAACTGTACCATCCAAAACTGTGTCAGTAGCTGTTGTCTTGTGCATTCCCAGAGGTGTTATTAGCTCTCCACTGTGTACTTCCAAGGGCTTTAATTCAGCCCAATTCAAAACGGACTCCGCAATCCAATACACTGTATTAAAAATGTTTATGACATACAGCCGACCTCACAGCTGTTCCCTTTAGTGATTTTATCCCTATTTTGAAGTCCCACCTCATGGTGTGCTGGCAGTCCATTTGGGAGAATGTCAGATGGCAAAACAGCATGAACTGAAGCCTGTTGTCCAGCAGTGGCAGAGTCCTTACTGTGGGAAGCGGTCCTGGCCAGGCTGTGTTTTGGCCATGGGCTGCTCATCCATTGCCACCTGCTGTTGGGAGAGGCTCTGTGTGGCCCCTGCAATGTGCCTCTGATGGTCGAACGTGCTCGGCTTGTCTGCCTGTTTTACTGATGTGCGCCAGTTGTTTTTACAGAACCAACCACACCCTGCTGACCCTGTGCACCTTGCACTGTTTTTAGGTGACAAGGTTGATTTTGCTGCACTTTTTACCTTTTTAAAGGCTGTTGGGTGGTTCCCCAGTTTTAGCTTCCCTTTTATTGTGTGTGTAGTTTTAGTGTGTTTTTAGCCTTGCAATGGGTTTTACCTTTTTCAATCTTTTACTCCTCACCGTGTGCTTGGCGCAATATGGCTTGATGGCCACTGCTCTATTTACCCCTGATCACCCACCCATGACATTCAGCCCACATTTCTTCTGCTGCATTTCATAAAGTTAGGCTGAATGAATCATTATACCATTCTAAACCAGTCTTTCTTCTTCTTGGAGTTCTTCACTTGTTTCCAAATTGACAATATTTTGGAATGGATGGATTGAAAAAAATAACAATGAATTTTTAGACTGGAATGCCACAAGCATTTATCCTAGATGTCAACTGTTGATATTGTGAGACATCTACTATAAGGAAACAGTACTAAGCTAATCCTTGCATTCTGAGGTAAGCAATTTACATATCTGGAATTCACTGAGATAAGCCTTAATCAAATCTCAGGATATAAACATCTCTGAGACTCTAGATGTATCTACAAGAATCAAGTAGCATACCTTGTGCCTTGGGTCTATCTCTAATTGGCTTGATTCTGGGCTCCATACTGTAGTCAATGCAAGGACCAAGCTTCCTTAGAAGAGCATGGAAGAGGACTACAGCAGGCAGATTGCCGCTACTGTAGACCACTTTGAGCAAATGTGACACACAACACCAGAAGAGGTCTTTCACAAACCTGAGACTTCTTCAGATTTCATCTCCACTTCAAACTCTGCAGTGATATGGGACACTTCCTTTGATGGTGATTTCCGGCCCCGGCGTTTTTTCTTAGATGAATCACACTTGAGGTTCACAAAGGTCACCTGGCAGTTGTCTGTACAAGGGAATTGACCTCCTTTGCATAACAGAAGTGACATGGGAAAAGAATCAAGTAGCACGGTAGCAAATGTGAGGCATGTGCAAAATATTTCAGCTGAGTTAGCATTTATAACATTTTACATGCACGATTAGACGAACTCTTACTTGTGCAACTTTTGCGGTCTGTTAGTGAGGGGGTAAAGAGAAGCCCCTATAGCACAGACACAGAAGGCAGTGTTGTGATTATATTGCTTATTCCTTTATTAATTATAATAAACATTTGCCCTATATTATACCTAAAGACCTGTAAGCTTTTTTAACAAAATGTTGTTATAACTGTAGTTACTTCAGTTAAGCAAAAAATAAAGCCATTCTAGACTATTCAGTTTTGCAGAATTAAGATTAATTATTATCAAATAAATTTAAAAAGAGCGGGAATCTGCAGTGAAAGCATTCACTAAAAATAGCAGAAAAACCTGATTTTCAGAAGTGCTGAGCACCAATAACACCAACTGAAGATAGCAATAATTGTGGGTGTCCAGCACTTCTGAAAAGAAGGGTCCACACATAATTTATCATATCTAGCATATTTTGCTCAGAGAAATCTAAAAAGAACCCAAACTAGAAGCCAGCAATTGCTTGGAGCACAGGTAAAGTAGCAGGAATACTTCTTGCAAAACCATTTGAGACTAAGACCTTAGATTATTAGTAGAAGGTATCCAAACAGTTCATAAAAGACAAATGCTTTTATTCTGACTACACTTGACATTTTTGAGCGATGCCAGAGGACATGCAGCTCTGATGAAATGGAGGAGGACAAAGGCAGTTCAATTGTACTGGGCCCCGAAGTACAGGGATGGGGGTTAAAAAAAATAATTCTTTCTTAATATACATTAAAATATGATAAGTAAAATCATAACTGCAGGTAAGGTGCATTACATATGAGAGGAAGAGGCCCCAAGTCTCTTTCAACAGGTTTGAGTATGTCATAAAGAAATGTTACTAGGTATTTTATTACATGTCTCCCTTTCCTGTTTGACTTTTAAGTAATGCTCAAAATGAATAATGCATTTAAAAAACCATTTTCCTGATTGACTTAAAACATGCTGGATTATCACAGCAGAAACACAAAGCCAATTTACTTGTCATCATTTGTCCTATTTCCTTACTGTTATGTCCTTCACTCAGGTTGAACAATGAATCTAGAGCAGGCAGTGTAAAACTGCGAAAACTGGTGCAGCCTGAGACCACATTACCCATGGAGTGAGGAGCTGGGACTTGGGAGTAAAAAACTTCACCAGTAAAAGGAGACAGAGTCTTGTTTGACTAGATTTGCTTGTTTAGCCACCAATTATAAATACACCATTTAAGGACAATTAGAGATGGGCGGACCAATCCTAAGCCTTGCGATCGTGTGTGCAGGGCATGGGTAATGTGCACATACGTATGAACACAACCTATGTGCACCTGTTATGGGGACTGTGGCGCTTGCACATACCGCGCAGAACTCACGCGAGCGCATTTCTAAACTCTGCATGTACGAGGTCTGTATTGCACCCATAGGCATCTATTTGTGAAACATCTTTTTTTTTCTCCCTTAAGGGATTCTCTCTCCTCGTGCCTTTTCTCATTAGCCCTACCTTCCCTTTGAGACAGTGGTTCATCCTTGATTTCCACCTCCATCTGGAACCCCCACAAATCTTAGAGTTTGTTGTATTTTTCTTCCTTCCCTCCACTGGGGTACTCATACCCCATCTTCTGTTTTTCTTTTTACTACATACCCCTTTTGTCTTTTGGGGGAGTATTTTATTATCATAATTTGCAGACCAAAGACTTTTCTTATAAGAAATCTTCTTACCTCTTCATATTTCTAACTGCTGTTATTTGGAGGGATAAAGGGAGAAGAGCTTCCCTTCCTTATATCTGCTAGGCTTGATTGTGGGGCAGAACAGGGAGAAGGGAAAGCGCTCTGTCTCTCAGACCTAGGGGTGTCACAGGGCAAGTGGGTTCTGGACAGCAGGAGCTGAGGTTGTAGTTTTGTCGTTTTGACTGCTTATTCGGGAATTGAACAGGAAGGTAGCAGGGACCTGGTAAAATTGTGTCCAATCACACACAAGTTCACACCTCAGCCCCAACCATTCCAAAGCTACTGTGAAACAGCTAAGCTCTTTAAATTAGGCCCTTTTTGCCCATGTGTGCGGGTGGGTGGGACATCTGTGTGATCGCCGCAGTGGGTGGGTTGGGGTATGTCTGCTCTCCTGCGCTCTACCCACCTCTTCCCTTCCCCCACCCAGGCGCTGGCTCCTCACAGCTGATGCTGTTTTGGGAGGGGGGAGGGCTTTGCCCCCACCCTCAAAGGAGGAGACATGCAGTTATGGAGCCACTCCAAGAACGGGCTTGGTGCTGGGGTGGCAAGCAGCTTGTGGCGCAAAAGGCAGGTCTCGTATTGCAAGACCTGTGGGTGCCATTTTGTGCATCTGGACACTGTGGGCCAGTTGCCCCTGCAGCGCACCAGGAGGAAGAAGCACGCAGTGGCTCCCTCAGCAGTTGGGTCCAGCAGATGGCCTTTTTCGGTATCGCCTCCCCGACGGAAGCTCCCCTCTGTTGTGGAGCGCTGAGGGCTCTTCCCTTCCAGGTGGGTTTTCCCCCACACAGCTCCTTTTGTGAGCAGGCAGATCAGCCTGCGCAACCTATAAAGGCCTTCGCCGGCTGGGGGTGGGGCTCCTGCGAGGCCCAGTCAGGCATACCTTCCCACCCTTTGGTGGTTGTGTGTGAAGGGGTGTGCCAATTTGTTGCCCCCCTGTGCCTGCAGGCTCGGGAGGGTGTGTGCCATTTGGTTGCCGTTCTCCTCCCCCCCTTTGTGGCTCACAGTTTCATAGGCCTGAGGGGACAGGTTTGGGATTGGGGCACGGTTTTCATTTAGGCCCACCTAGGCAGCACATCGCAATGGTGAAAGGGGGTGGCAAGAATAAAGGTAAAGCCCCAGCAAAAAATAAAAGGGGAGCTCAGGGGGCAAGACAGAGCAGCGGGAGTGCCTTGGGTCCACCTAATGATCCTTTCGAAGCTGTGCTCCAATCCCTACAAGAGAGGATGGTGGGTTGCGAAGCACTCCTGATGCGTTTTACAGAAACACCCCCTCCCGAGCACCCCCTCTGCCTCAGGCCGGGTGGACCACATTTTAGTCAAGGAGGTAGAGGGTGCAAATACCCAGCCCCTGTCTCAGCTGCGGAGGGGAGGGTGCCGGCATGTCTCTTCTTCCTATTGTAGGGAGGACAGCCCAGAGCACCAGCGAGTGAGGACTGATCCACAGCCTGCCTGGCAAGACCGGGTGGATGCCATCATCCAGCAGATGGAGGCTATCGAGAGGGCAATGCAGAACATGGCTGTTAGGCCCCCTCAGCCCACACAACACCTGAAAGGCCATTTCTTGAACAATGAGGAGACAGGACCGAGCACATGACCACTGCAACTCCCAGTTGCACCGCTGCATGGGGATGGTGAGTACTAATCTTACCCATTACAAGGAGTTGGTTGCCCACAAATAGGCTGTTGCCGCGGCCCACCGCAACCAGCACCACCTGCCCCGTCTCAGAGACTTGGGTGGAATGGTGCATGGGCCTGTGGCCCGCACAACAGGTACCCCCCCATGCCAAGAGCAGGGGTATGGAGTGCACGCTCCTGCCCACACGGGGTTCGGGGGTTTGCAGGCTGCTAGGGTTTGGAACACGACGGGGAGAGGTTGCTCACTCTGGTGCCATGTCACTGACGTAGCAGCAGAACCACCACCGGTGGCCGGGGGCTGTGCGGATTTGTCAGCCCCGATGGCCACACACCTCCTACAAACCACAAGGAAAACAATATGGAGGGGCGAATATGTGGATGTATTTGCCCTCCTATTTAGCGACCCCATACCCGACCCGAATACAAGGGAAGATAATAAGGACAAGGAGAGGTTCAAAAGGCCAAAAGCAGACCATATCTGGTCCAATTGGTCGGCAGCATACTCCATCTGGATGGGAGTCATGTTGCAAATGTTCCCTCAAAGAGCCTCTTCATAAAATATCAGGACATAGTCAGGAGGGCCTTTGACACTGGTCACCTGGGGACCTGTGATGAGGCTTTCAGGAGAAGGGCAGCTATAACCCTGGGCTTGAGATGGGACCGGTATGCACCTGGCCTATGGTTGGAGTGCATGAATAGCATGTTCAACACCTCGCGCGCCGGCAGCACGCATACATTAGTAAAAGGGGGAGTGGCGCCCATGAATTACCCATTTCGTGCGGAAGGGCACCATGCTGCAACAAAGGCCCCTACTTGCTGGGAACTGAATGGTTCGGGGAGTTGTACCCACTCCCCTTGTCATTTTTGACATGCCTGTTCGCACTGTGACGAAAACCATTCGCCGGCCCATATAGCTGAAGGTTTCCGGGTAGGTTTTAGAATACCAGCAAGGGGATTGAGGGTGCAGCAGTGGGTACAAAAATCTAAAATCCATAGCGGGCAAGGAGGACTTAGTGCTGGCCAAGCTCCAAAAGGTGATCGCAGAGGGATGGGTAGTGGGTCCATTTACAGTCCTCCCAATGGAAACCTTGCATGTTTCCCACATAGGTATAGTACCAAAAAAGGCGCCAGGTGAGTTTCGACTGATACATTACCTGTCTTACCCGAAAGGGCAATCAGTAAACAACTGCATACCGGAAGAGCTGTGTTCAGTGCGGTATGCGTCTTTTGACACAGCAGCCAAACTCACCAAGGGCTGTGGAGCAAGTGCGTTGCTAGTGAAATGTGACATAAAATCAACCTTTTGCTTGCTGCCTGTCCACCCAGATGATTTTGAGCTATTGGGTTTCCAGTTGCAAGGAAACTTTTATTATGATAAGGCAATGCCAATGGGATGCTCTATATCATGTGCCACCTTTGAAAAATTTAGCTCTTTACTCGACTAGTTGGTCAAGCAGAGGACAGTCACGCAACCTTATTATATAGATGATTTTTTGTTCCTGGGCAGAGCGGGCACCGACGACTACAGTTACCTGCTGCATGCTTTTCAAAGCTTGGTGCACAAGCTAGGAGTCCCCCCCTTGCACCCAAAAACCCCATAGGCCCAACTACAAATCTGACATATTTGGGCATCGAAATTAACACCATGCAAGGATTGTCCTGTCTGCCTATGGAAAAAATAGTCACCCTGCGTGATTCCCTGGCAAGACGCCTTGGGGGCCAGAAAGGTCACAGTCAAACAACTGCAGTCCCTGTTGGGATCCCTGAACTTTGCATCCAAAGTAGTGGTGCCTTGGAGGGCCTTTTTTTGTCTAGGCTCTACTCCAGGGCTTCGGGAGATTTACCTCTGCATTATCATGTTAGGGTAACCAGAGAAATGGAAGACCTTAAGATGTGGCTCTGTTTTTTGGATAATTATAACGGAATCAGTTTCTGGAGGCATAACCTCCTCTTGGAGGCTGAGCTCCACGTCCAGTCAGCTGCCTCAGGTGCCTTTGGTTTTAGAGTACATTTCAGGGGGAAATGGTGCGCTTCACCATGGCCGCCTGAATGGGTGAAGGAGGGTGTCACAAGATATTTAACATTCCTGGAGTTTTTTCCTATTGTGCTGGCGGTGCATTTGTGGGCTGAGGCAGTGATATTTTGGTGTGACAACCTAGCGGTGGTTCCCGTCATAAATTCCATGTCCTCAAAATCCACAAGAATCATGCACCTTGTCAGGAAATTTGTAGTGCAATGCCTAACATTTAACATCCTGTTTACATTGAAACACGTCCCTAGAGTTAACAACGGCATAGCCGATGCAGTCTCTCACCTCCAGATGGACCGTTTCTGATGGTTGGCACCAGATGCAGCCGAGGAACCGGAGGTTTTGCTGCTGGATGTCTGGAACCTTGGATCACAGACCCATTCCACACGGTGCAGGGCTCGCTAACTAGTTCCACCCGCCGGTCCTATGGGAGGGCTTTTAAGGAATTCCAGTCATTTAGGGCTAGACAAGGATGGCCCATAGGTTTTCCCATCCCCGAATGACAGATCATACCGTTTGCCATCGCCCTCAGACAACAGGGCCTTGCTCCAGACACCATAGCCACCAAAGTTTCAGCCATCACCTTTTTTAGCAAACTGGCAGGCCAGCCCCCAGCCCCCAGATGGGGGTTTTCTCATGCGTAGGCTCATAGAAAGTTGGACTTCTGACAGTGGACCTACCCTCAACACAAGGCTCCCCATAACAGCAACCTTTCTGGAGAGTTTGGATGCCACACTTGCCCGAGTCTGTTTCAACCAAGACGAGGCATGTATTTTTAGTGTGGCATTTAAACTGGCTTTCTATGGTGCATTCCGTGTAAGTGAGCTGGTGGCGGAGTCCCATAGGTCCCAATCTGAGAGAGCAGTTAGAGCCCAGGATGTTTGGGTACATGGTAATTCACTCCAAAGCCTCTTCCGTTATTCAAAAGCTTACCAAAGAGGCAAAGGAGAAGGACACCTAATTACCCTCCACCTGGCGGGGTCTGAAATTCCTTTATATCCGCCCCGGCATAACGGGCCAATTTTTAATATACATCGATGGTTCTCCCCTCACTAGGCACAAGTTCATGGCTGTAATGCACCTGTGCCTTAGACGGTGTCAGTTACCAACCTACAGATTTGATAGTGTGAATGGAAGTGTTCTTTTAAGGGGATAAAAGGGATTATTTTAAGGGGTCCGGGGGGGTGGGGGCAGGAGTACTCTGGAGGTCAGCAATTTTAACGCAGATAAATAACCAATTAAACCGAGCATGAATTACAACGTATGAATAATCGAAAGTGCATTACAGTTACATACACAATTTTTATTATTGTAATTCCCCTTCTGCTAAATAAGGATAGGAATTGACGTGTGTACATAAAGGTGTAGTTGATATATTGGCTGACAGATGGTGACCTAAATTTAATTTAATTTTGAATCTTGTAAATTCTGAGCTATAAAACTCAGGTTTTGTATATTTGAAATGTTTTCTTAATTGAAATGTTATAAGTGATTTAAAAGCTCTGTAAACTTGTTTTTGGTTTTGGCTATGGCGAAAGCTAATGCCGCAAATAAAATTACTTACTTACATGCACATAGACATTATATGCGTACGTCAGAAAGGGAGGTAAGAAAATGTTTGCACATTAACATAAAATGCACTTTTGCAGAGACCTGCACGTTTTTGTACATGTGAATGTGCTCTGAGTCTTTAATCCAAATTCTGTTGTAAAACTAATCTGGATCCAAATCTGAAAAACATTGCTAAATTTTTCCTCTACTGCAGTATGAAAACAAACAAACAGAATTATTTGTGTCTACATGTCATGAGAAACCACATACCTATAACAGCTTGCTTCCCAGTATCTTTGATTTTCTCTTGGTTGCGAGGCCGTAAATGACATTTTGCATCTTTGATTTTAAAGCGAGCTTTTTGCTTGATTGGTGGGGCTAATGAGTCTGTCAAGATAGAAGTAATTAGTCCTTCCATGTCTTGAATGGATCCATGCTCTTGCTTATTTGCATTTTAAAAAACTTATTATTTCCATTATTAATACATTATAAATATACAACAAGCATAGTTTAAAGTAAAGCACATAAACATTGTTAACTGTACATTAGTAACTGCTTTCAAAAAAACCATTTGTGTCTGACTAATCTTTTATTTTCTTTGGCATACATTTTCCTTTCAAATTCTAAAAATAGCACTAATGCTGTAAAACTTACTAGATTCTTCTACCAGATTGTCTGTCAATTTATCCGTTGCTATGACCTGCCGAACTTTATCTTTCCAAGCCACTAGCAAAAGAGATATGCATCCCCCCCCGCTACTGGCAATGACACATTTTGCTGCTGACCCAGCAGTCTTAGTGCTTAGTGCTTCACGGCTGTGGGGGACTGGACTGAAGTTGAATCCTGACAAGACAGAGGTGATGCTAGTGGGAAAGGCGGTGGAGGTGGCGCCCCCCATTATTGATGGGGTTCGCCCTCCACTGGTTCCCCAGGTTCGAAGTCTGGGGGATGCTCCTTGATTCGCAGCTCTGCCTGGATGTCCAGGTGGGGGATGTGGCAAGGAGTGCATTTCACCAATTACATTTGGTACGGCAGCTTCGGCCATACGTCTCGGACTCCAAAACTCTGTCCAAAACTCTGCTGCCAGGGTCATCTACCTCTCCAGTCGCTTCGACCATGTGCAGCCCCTCCTCTCTTCGCTTCACTGGCTTCCCCTTCCTGAACGAATCCTGCACAAGCTCCTAGTCTTCACCTATAAAGCTCTTCACAACCTTGCTCCCCCCTACCTCTCTGCACTTATCGCCCTCCATACTCCAGCCCGTGCACTTCGCTCCTCCTCTGTCCCTTCTCTCACCCTTCCACGCCTTCCCTGCTCCCCTAAGCGCCTTCGTCCCTTCTCACTTGCTGCCCCCCATGCCTGGAACTCCCTCCCTGTCCACATCCGCCTTGCCCCCTCCCTTCATACCTTCAAATCTCTCCTTAAAACTCACCTCTTTCGCTCTGCTCTGTCTGACTCTTTATCCTGCTGAGCCACTATTCCTATACCTACGGTCTGTTTACCCTTATCCTTGCCACATGGACCTGCCTGCTGTCATTCTCATCGTAACCAAGCCAAGTACGTGCACCTGAGACCTCGCATCTTCATGAATGTTAGACCCCTTGTCTCTCCCTCTGTTCCCCTTCCTATGTCTCTCCCCCAGCTCCTGTCTCTCAGATTGTAAGCCCATGGAGCAGGGACTGTGTCTATTTTATTACCTTGTAAAGTGCCAGGTACACTGCTGGCGCTATATAAATATTTGTTAATAATAATAATAAAAATAATAACAACTCCAGCCTGGCCACTATCATCCATGCTTTCATCACCTCTAGGCTGGACTATTTTAACACACTCTACGTGGGGCCACCCATGGTGATGGTTTGGAGACTGCAGCTGGTGGAGAATGCAGCAGCCCACCTCCTAATAGGATTGGGCTGCCAGGAGCACATTACACTGGTGCTCTGATCTCTGCACTGGCTGCCAATAGTCTCCCAGGCCTAATTGAAGGTGTTGGTGCTTGCCTATAAAGCCCTAACTGGCCTAGGCCCTCCCTACCTGTGGGATCGCTTCATCCCCTGGATCGGCCCCTGTGGTTGTCCGGGGGTGCCTTCGTCGAGGTCCCCCGAGTCTTCTGGGGGGCCACGATGGAGAGGGTGTTCTTGATGGCTGCACCAAGGCTGTGAAACTCCCTCCCAGCGGAAGTCCAGCTGGCCCCGGACTTCCCCTTTTCCCATAAAGTTGTAAGACCTGTCTGTTCTGCCAGGCATTTAGCAGGGGAAATAGGTGAAGGGTGGGGGGAGTGGGTTAAGGCAGTGGATGGCGTTTAAGAACTTCTGTTTTGATCTGTTGTATTTAGTTTTAATGTTTATTTATTATCATTTTTTTGTAAGCTGCTCTGAGCTGCTGTATCAGGAGGGGCAGGGCATCAAGTTTTTAAAATAAATAAACAAATAAATAAATACATATTTTAATTTTAAATATTATATTATATTATAATGTTAAGTCTATTGCATTAATATTAATAGTATATTAATAGTATATTAGTATATTATAGTATATTATAGTATATTAATTTTATTATATCAAAATATATTATATATATAAAAGCCTGCTGAGCTTGTGAATATTACTGACTGCTACAGATTGGAAGAGGCTTGTATATGGTGGTGGGACATTGTATATAGGAAGAATATGCTGGAGACTTTATCTTGTAAATAAAGACATTTGAGCAAAGATTCTCTTATGAGAATGACGCTGTGGACAGCATCCTGTAAGGAATCACCCCAAGTACCCCCTACCCTGTTACACCCTCTGATTTGCTGCTCTGTTTTACTACTTTGTTTATGCCATTAACTAAGCTTACCTTCCCCTTTCCTACGAGAAGCAACTTCCTTCTCTTTGCTCTGCTTCCACTCAGCTCCACTGGCCTCCTTCCCCTTTGGTTGCACTTGTTCACACAAGACAGCTATCTTGGGGTAACTGCAGAAGGTTCATATAATGGTTTGTCTATCATACATACGATAATTGCCAATTCCCCTTGGGTGAAGTACTCTGCTTTGAATCAGGGTTAAATAGCAGACCCACATTTAATCTATGTGAAGGTTCCAAATTTAAGCAGAAAGCCCAGGGTAAATTCTGGTAGTGTAAGTTACCCCAAGATATTCTGCATTATCTGAACAAATGCTCATGCTGTCCCAGCTTCTGCAGACCTTTTCTGGTAGGCAGAAATCCTGATATTTCTCATTTGCCCAAATAGCATGTTTACTATATTGGTACATACCTGCACAACTAGGAAGGGTTGTGTTGCGTTTCTGTTGGGACTTCCCTTGCTGTACCGGAACTCCACAGCTCAGTGTATAACTATTTTCTGAATCTGAGTAGAAATGAAAAAAGCAAGCTTACGAGGCACATGTGAAAAACTCTACTGGAAGCATTACTTACACTATTCACCGACTGGTTCTAGCACACAACTTGTGACTAACCTTAAGCATAATAATAATAACAATAATAATAATAATAATAATAATAATAATAATAATAATAATAATAAATTAATAATAAATAAATAATAAATAATAAATTTATTGTGAGCCACGTGGCTATAACAACATATTCATAATCAAACACAAATTCATATTCATATACAAAAATAGAATAAAATAATAAAATATAGTACTATATATATATATGTATGGTATATAATGTAAGTATGTAACAAATACATCATCCCAAAACATACATAAATTTACAGGGGACATATAGACATAATATATACTCTTAGGACAGCAGAAAATCAGCTATACATATCCCTACTTGGTGAAATTATTAGCATCAAAACTACTATCAAGCTGGGGTTTCTGCTCATGGTCAGCGTGAACTTTAGCAGTTCTAGAAGCATAGATTGCCACCAGCTTAGATCTTAAAGAGTCAGCATCTCCTAACAAATATATTAATTGTTGAATTGTGGATCGTGAAGAATCCCATCCAGTAGCAGATTGCAACTGTCTGCACTGGTTGTTATATAAAGAACACTTCAATACATAGTGTCTTAGATCTTCCACCTCCATTCCACAGGGACAGATCCGTTCCTCATAAGAGATTCCCTGGTATCTTCCCAAGAGAATAGATGTACGCATGGTTTGCAATCTTAAGCTAGTAAAAGCTTTCCTGAGTGCAGGGTCTATTAAATTATGAGGCACCACCCTTAGCTGGAATCAGATATTTATAAAAGGGAGAAATGAGAGATCTGGAGGCCATAGCCCTTTGTCCTTGTCTATCAACATCAAACACTCTTTACCTAAGAAGTTTAACAATAAAACCACTAGTTTTATCATGGAAGAAAGCCTCTGAGAAGCTGAGGGGACAGGAGGCGTACCTTCACATCAGACCACCAGGCATTCAATATCTTGCATCTTTTCTGCCATGGTCAAACCCAAAGGAGAGGTATCAGGAACATCTCTTATTTTTCCCCAAAATGACAACATTCATGTCTCTATTAAAGCAGCTAGAGATTGTCTGCCCAGTTCCAGATTTATTATGGCAGGGCTACATGAAGATGGGATCACTAAAATTCACCTCCAGAAACCATTAATTATTGGTTCAAGGAGAGATATTACATGGTGATCATATCCACAAATCTGAACTCCATAGAGCATCCTTGCTATCAGCCTGGCCTCCAGAATTTTTTGGGCAGCCTTAATACACCGTTGACCATAGAGGGAAAACCCCCGCAGAATAGCCAAGGACTCCATTTTTGCCTTCTGTTTAACTGCCAAAATATGTGCTTGCCATGAGCCATTGTAGGAGAAAATGAAACCTAGATATTTATACATGTGGACTTGCTCTAAACTATGCCCCTGCAAGGTCCAGGGATATCGAATAAATCATTTAGCAAACACAAGGATTTTTGTTTTATCATAATTTATATTAAGATTATTTTCTTTACATCTTACCCCAAAGTCCTTCAGTGCTCTATCAAGTCCCAATTTGCTGAGCGAAACCAAATCTGCGTCATCAGCATACATAAGCATGAACACTTTCCTCATACCAATACATGGTGGATGATATTTCCTAGCGTCCATGTGCCCAATTATCAAAAAGTTGACATAAATATTAAATAGCTTAGGAGCCAACAAACAGCCCTGCCGTACTCCTCGATGAGTCTGGACCAAGTCTGAGAGAGACCTGTTTGTATGTATTCTCACCCTCAACACTGGTTTGGAGTACATAGATTTAATCAGAAGCAATAGACGTTTATCCATTTGTAATCGGGCAAGCTCCGTCCACAGCTTTGTTCTGGAAATCCAATCAAAAGCTGAGGACAGATCAATAAATGCCGCATAAACCTTACGATTGCGGTGATTATATTTATTAATTATATGGTTAAGCACAAAGGCCTGACCTATAGTCGATTTGTTGCGCCTAAAACCTGCCTGTTCCTCAGCAAGGATAGCTTCCGCTACTATCCAAGCTTGTAGTTGATTTAATAGCAATCTTGTATATATTTTGGAAATTATACATAATAAACTAATCGGTCTATAATTTCCCGGGCTCGCTTTATCTCCCTTCTTAAAAATAGGTACTATAATACTGGTTTTCCAGATATCCGGCACCACCGCGGTGGCATTTATTAATGAAAATAGGTGCGCTATAGCAACAATCCACCAATCAGGGAGGATTTTATATACTTCTCCCAAGATGTAATCAGCCCCTGCTGCTTTACCTCCTTTCAACTTCCCAATTGCCTCTTGAACCTCCAGTGGGGTAACCGCATCCCATTGTGGTAAATCTAATTTGGGCAAAGATATCCGACTACAGTCAAGATCGCAAGCACTATACAGCTTGGAAAAATATTTTACCCAACTTGAGGGAGAGATCTTCAATTCCTTTGCCAATATCCCCCGCTCTTGTGATCTGTTTACTATATTCCAGAAGTGTCGAGCGCCCTTTTTATCCATGCTTTCCAAAAGAATGGACCATTGTTGTTCGTTAAATAGCTCCTTCTTCCTTTTTATCATGAATTTATACTCTGCCCTCAATTTCCTATACTCAGTCACATGCTCTATACCTTCTTTTAATTGGAGTTTATGAGCAGCCACCCTCAATAATGCTCTAGTTGATCTACATTCTTTATCCCACCAAGCATTATCTCTCTTGAGGGGGTACTTCCTCACTCTAGGTACAAAAGTCAGTATCGGACTCATCCCACCCACAAACTGAGACCATAAAGAGAGAGCTTGCTTCATATCATTGGTTATCGTCATTTGCATGCATAATAAACAGACTTCTGGTTGCATGAGAAAAGCAGGGACTACTTCCTCTACTTCGTGCGACCAGCGAACTGTGTGGCAACCTGTTTCCTTTTTTGTTAGCGTCGCTCAAATTCAAACTCAAACTGGGAAGCAATTTTTCAAGATGGTTATTATTTTGCAAAATAATTTGTAGGGGAAAATGATCACTCAGGACCTGATCCCCTACCTGAAAGGATAACAAATGCTTATCCAAATTCGGGGACAGCAGAGCATAATCCAAAACACTACCCCCACCTCTGCCGGTATATGTCAAATTCCCTCTATCATCTATACTAATACCATTTAGTATTCTCAGGGTCAGATCCAGAGTTAATTTATACAACTCATGCCCTGCCTTGTTGATCTTATTATCCAACAAAGCTCTGTCCATATTCAAATCAAGCAGTGTATTTTCCATATCCCCATAGCCCATGGCACGCAACATATCCGAGGCAGAAGAGCCAATCCTTGCATTTAGATCCCCTATAACAACCAATCCATCTTTAGGATATTTTATTGAGTGAGGAAGGATTCTCTCTCTCAAATTTAACCAAAAGGTCTGCAACTGATTTACTGGAGGACTGTAGGCATTTATCAAAAGAATTGTTTTAAAATGGCAGAACGTTTTAAGTGGCCAGTCTACAGTCTAAGGAGTTGGGATGGACGATTCATGCTCTCATCCTCAAAGGACTGTGCCAGTGCAGGCCCCATTGAAGTCTTAGGGCGTCTTTAGACATAACAAAATCAGGTGTCAAAACCCTTAAGTACGTGTTTGGCCATTGTGTGTAAGCACCATAACAATCCCAACACCAATTTGGCCACCCATTGAACATGGCGATGTGAATGCCATTGCATCACAAGGACAATTTGCGTGTCTGGCTGAACACGTGGCCATTGTTGTGTCTAATGATATCGCGTGTTAGCACTGGTACAACATGAGGAATGAGGCAGCAGTGCTTGTGTGCTGGGACTGGGTGGCAATCAAAACACCGATTTGCCCCAAGGTGGGCTGTGTGTCTAAGCAGTGCCACATGGTGAACACAGGGCCAAACTGGTGTTCATATCAAGGTCAAAACACACATTCAGATTTCCGTTCATGTTATGTCTAAAGACACCCTTAGGCTGCAATCCTCAAATAACTTACTTTCGGTTGACCCATTGAAGTTAATGTCACAGGGTGGGCTGGCCCTTTAAGCAGTCATGTAGTCCTAAATCTGAAAGGAGAGGAATGCCACCGGGTTTCAAAGCCTACTCAGGCTCACTCGCCAATCCTTAGTCTGACTCCTTATCTGATTGGTAAGGTTTTGATTAATTTGATTGATTTTTATTTACGGTCTCAGCCAAAAAACAAACAAAACATAATATAATAGTGATAGTAGCATATACATGCCTTGTCTCTATAATAATTTAATATATATCTACAAAACACATTTCACAATTCTAAAAGCAAAAATGGAATATCACCATATTATTTGAGGACACTAGGTATAATTCCCGTCGGGTAAGGAACCGTTTCAGTGCTTCCTGTGTTGGAATAATCCTTGATCTTAACATTTGTCAACAAGTTCAATTACCTGATAGAGAACCTTTATTTTGCTTCAGGACTTCTCATTAAGCTGCTTCTTCCTCTGCATCTGAGCTGCATACAGAAACCTGGCCAACACCGTAATGGTCTCCATATTTTTATCTTGAAGGAGCATTACAGTTCTGCTGTACAGGGTGCCGCCAGCTCTTGATACCTCTAGAGGGATCAGCCATCTCTTTCTTTCTAGGACATAAAACTGGCATTCCCAGAGGATATGAATCAGGTCTTCAATTTGACCCACATTACATGGGCACAGTCTTTCTGCAATGATCGGTAAGGGTTTCTTGCTGCCTGACTACCACCCTAGCCAGAGCCACAGTACCATTCTACTCTCCTCTAGCATTTGAATTTCCTACTAGCTGAGGAAAAATGGCAGAGCTCTGTCCACTGCTGCAGATGACAGTAAATTCATATATTGGAGAGGAGTAAAGTGGCATTCTTTTGGTTGAGGCAGAGGGGAAAAGTACTGCAGTGGCATTCCAGCATGTTTTGGCTCCATTATGCCACAGCCTTTACAGAGAAGGGTTAACCCAGCCTGACCAAGGTTAAGCATTTTGGGGAATGGTCTACAGGCAGCTGATTGGCCAGAGTCAGTGGCTGGAGGCTGAAAGAAAAATGATTTACTTTATTTTTAGACCTAGAAAAAATGCGTTATTATACCAACCTGGAACAAAAAGCGTATTTGATGGACATGATAAGAAACAGCTCTCTATTCCTCCTGATTTGCTGCAGACCAGCTGGGCCTTAGGAGCTGGTTTAGCATTTGGAAGGCATTTCACCATCTCTGAGAAAGAAGAAATGTTAAGTCAAACGTTGTGCAGACCACCTCCTGACAACACTGAAACAAAATATTTTTAGTACCATAAGCCCATTCCCAAACACCTTTTATTTTGGTTGGGCACGAGTGGCTAGTGGGAGTATGTGAAATCTAAAGCTGGAATCTAGACCTAAAGTTTGCAAATGACACCATCTTTATAAAAGGCTGAGACCAAATTTTAATTGGGGTAGATCTAGTTTAGGTGCAGCTTTAAACCAGATACAGCTCAGATGCAATTCAGAACAGTCCAGTTCATAATTGTACTACAAAAATCAGTCACAGAAGTAGGAAGGTAATAATACCCAAATTAAATGATCTGCCTTTTTTTGAAATTAGAACAGTGTTTCCCAAATCTGTGGTTCACTGATGGTCTGTGACTTGTCTATGGAACTGCCTGTGGCTACAGCAAAGTGGGCTTCGCTTCCCATCCATCCCTGTGCTAGCATGTGCATGTGTGTATTATAGCTATGGTCCCCCTCCCTCCAGAGATAGCTGTGGGTGCAAACAAAGGCTGTACCTTTGTACAGCCATCGGCATCTGTGGCAGGTATATAGTGGTCTGAGAGAAATTTTTGAAGTTGACAGTGGTTCATTAGTCCAAACATTTGGGAACCATTGGATTCGAGTATGCTGACTGGTTCTTTTGGCTTCATTCCAACAACACAGGAGTCACACTGACCAAAGTTTACTCATATTCTTTATAGAGAAATGGTTTCCAGTTTCTGACACCACTGCTCAGTGATTATTCCTCAGCTCCTCATCCTTTTAAATTATAGTTCCACACCTACCGACTCTCCTCATCTCTAAAGTGGGGAACCTCAAAGGTCCACCAAGATGCTGTGGGTAGTGCTGTTGGTGTGGGTAGTGCTATTTCCCTTGAGTCTGTACTGTTGCAGTGCCCCAACATACTAGTAGAAGCACTGTGTTTCTGATGTCTTTTAGTGGAGATCTGAACTGAGGTCTTGAGCATTTGATATCATTCATTTATTGCAAGGGAAGTGTTATCCTTAACGGCCTGGGAAAACTGAATGAATGGTTTTGCCTCCCCAAATTCCACTTCCCCCCCTTCTGTCCCTCCCATGTTCATTAAGGGAGAAAAGTACAATATTTTATAGACTATTTTAGGAACTACTAGTTAGAGTTTGATTTTTCACTTTCTGTCTTAAACTGCTGATATGTAATATTGCTTTGGATGGTTATAGAATTTCTGAGTTTCACCTCCAAAGTGGCTAAATGTCAATGGTGGACAAAGCAGTCCCTTTACTGGGTTTATTTCAGAATCCTTTGGGATTCAAGACACTTGTAAGTATAAATTATTGTTGTAAGTGTAGCTTGCCATTATGTAAATTATTACTATTAAACAACAATACAATTAATAACAATTATGCAATACATAAATTTCTACATATATAATTCAAATTACTACAAATAATTACAATGACTATTATGTATTTTGCAGATATTACCAATATATGTCATCAGTATCTGCATGAATACTATGGTAAGCGTACACTTTTTCACTGCTTCAGATTTTACTTTGAGTACTTTATTTGAACTGAGCATTTGTCAGGTGCAAAAAATACAATTTAAATCAAGTTCCAAAAGCTAAACAGAGTATGAGTATGTGTTTGGTAAAAGAAACAGTACAAAAGTAGCTGACAATCATTCTAATGCCTAGTAGTTTATGAAAAAAAGATTTAGATTAAATGATTTCCAAAGTGGTGTTTCATCACTGTTTTAAAAATATAATTTACATGAAGGTAGCTGCAAGCTACCGGGGACATCTCGTTTTGTGTTAGGGAGATGATACTGATTGTCAACCTACCTCCACTTTCCAACACTTCAGCATTTATTAGCTGTCAACCTTTATGCATTTTCTTTAGGCATTTGTTAATGTCTTACCAGGCATTAGAGTCACTGTAATTAAAGCTATGTTTGCATTTCAGAGAAGAAATAACATCTTAGAATTCTGCATCCTTGCAAAGGCAGAATGTAGTCCCCATAAAGGTTGTAATGCTATAAGGCTTCTTTTGGATGTGATTTTACATGCAAGGCCAAGGAACGAGTAAGGCATCTATGGGTGATTTCAGATGTTACGAGATCACGCTCAACCACACTGAACCACGCTCAACCCCCCCGTGGGGCCAAAGGGCCCTGAACGTCTGAACGGCGTGCGCCAGATGTTCATCACGCTCAATACCCACATGGGGTCAGTTTCAACCACGCTTCCCGGGCTAGCCGGGGGAAGGTCCCGGGAAGCGTGGTCAAACGAACCCCCACCGGGAACCAAGGAAAAGTAACGTCTGGACGCCAATCCCC
>QEPC01010648.1:1446486-1461391 GCA_003113815.1 Sphenodon punctatus | reverse complement strand
CAGATAATTAGTTTCGTTTCTTGCAAGCCTCTCTCCACCCCTGGTGCCTGGAAGTCTGCTCCTCAGTGACTACACCTCCCTGTCATGTTTGACCTTCCAGTGAACCTTTTTTTGCCACCCGAACTCATCCGAATGTGATCCGAACTTACCGAACTGTTTGGCCATTTTGTCGTTCAGTATTTGGATTGTTCGGTTTGTTCGCGTTCGTGTTCGGTCATCCGAAGAGTTCGGGTCGAACTCCGAACTTCCGAACCACGTTCACATCCCTATTCAGATCACGTGGAAGAAGAGATAGATGAGCGAAGGGGAGGGGGAGAGAAGAAGCAAAGTCCAAAGGGTTGATGGTTTGAAAGATACAGAAAGTGAGAGAGGTTGGGCAAGAGAGAGGAGGAGAGTGGGGGAAGTGGAATGAGGCAAAGTGGTGGTCAAAGATGGGGAGGGCATCAAAGGAGAGGTCACAGATGGAATCGTTTTTGGAGAAGGTTAGGTCAAAGGAGTGGCCATTATGGTGCATAGGGCAGTGAGCCTAAAGATGGAAAAGGTTAGAGAGAAGTGGAAAGTAGCAGAGTGAGTGAGGAATGTGAATATGGATACTGAAGTTTCTAAGAATGAGGGTAGCAGGAATGTTGTCAGAGAGGAAGAAAGTAAACCAGGTGTCAAAGTTAGAGAGGATGGAGAAAAGTGGCCCCGGGGAGGCAGAAGATGACATCTACACAGAGGTGGAGTGGGGAGTAGAGGCTGATGGAATGACCCTCAAAGGTAGAAAAGGAGAGAGGGCAGAGCAGCAAGAGATTGGGACTGACAGGGTTTAGCAAGGATTAGGCCAACACCACCACTGCAGCCTTCGGAGTGGGAGGAGTGGGTGAAGATAAGGCCACCAAAAAGAAGGCAGCAGGAGTAACAGATGCAAGGTATGTGATGGTTTTTGGTCTATAATGACGACAGGACCCAGTGATTTCGTTACTACTGCTAGTGGGGAGAAAGATGGCTGAATCAATTTTGAAACATAAGAATCATGGGCATCTTTCACCTCAAACCACATCTGATCTGATTTTTTTTTGAGGTTCTGAAATATATTCTCCCTCCATCCCAAGTTGTCATTACCTCTGAGTCATATGAACTATTACACTTCTCTGTGATTTAAAAAAAATCTATCTTAAAACATCCCTTACTGAGAATAAAAATAACAAAAGGCCTAAACTGTCAAATTAATTTCAAACTGAGATCAGAACTTGCTTATATGCAGATCTGGGATTTTAATTCTGCCCACTTTATGTCAAGTATTAATTCAGTCAAGAATTTTAGAACTAGAATCAGACTTGCCCCAAATCCAGGTGTGTTAAGCAATGGGTTCAAACCTCAGGACCTTTTCAAATGGGTCCTTTTCAAATGGGTCAGGACCTTTTCAAATAGGGGTGGTCCGTGGGTCCACTGCTGTGGGGTCAGTGTAGGGTGGTTGGGTGCACACGGGTGCACACCGATCCCCTCCCTGCATCGCCCCGCATGGAGCAACCTGAGTTTTCACTGGCTGCTCCGTGTGAGGGGCGAAGGGTGGAGATGGGTGGGGACTGGGGATATGTGTTACGCGGGAGCGCGCACGCACGCCCACCATGGCATTCAAACAAGACACACCCACGCATGTCCACTGCATGGGCATGCAAGGGTGTATCTCATTTGAAAAAGGGCCTAACTTTCAGATCCTACTGAAACCCATTTCAATCAAAATTTGGAAACCTTTGAAAAACAAAGGACCAGGGCATAGCTAGGCTGGAATGGGCCCTGGTACAGAAGATATAATGGGGTTCCTTCAGCCCAGGACTATGGGCCCCAGTGTAGCTGCACCCCCTGTCCCTGTCATAGCTACCCCCTTGGTATACATTCTTCCGTGTAGACCATAGGCTCAATTTCCCAATTCCCCTACATTTCTTCACAAATGAACTCTTCCTAACAATTTCCCTTCCCAGATGAAGTTGTGGTTCACCACCACCAATTTATTTATGGACTTGTCCACTATGTGCTGGACACTTACACATACAGAGGTGGCTCCCAAAGAGTGCAACCAGACGAGCTGCGGTGGCCCAATCCCCGTGCGGCCTTGTGGCAGGCAATAGCTGCCTCCACACTGCGGGGCCAGCGCCGGAAGCTGGGCAGATGGCTGCAGGGAAGCTGGGAGGGCTGGCTGCTGCTGGTGCTGCTGCCATGCCTAGGGCAGGCTGCAGCACCAGCCTGGGCATTGGGATAAGGCTGCTCTGCGTTGCGTCCTTAGAATTTTCCCAAAGACACAATGCGTAGCAGCCAACCACTCCCCCCGTCCCAGGGTGGGGACATCTGACAGGCACCAGGCAACACAATTTACTACATCGCATGGTTTGACTGCCCAGAGTGGGGTAAGGCTACCCAAGGTGTGGTAGCCTACCACTCTGTCTCATGTGGATTCACCCCAAACATTTGCCTGTGAGACCCATTTTGAGACCAAATTATTATAACCCCACGATCTCAAATTGCAAAAAACACATGCAAAGTATATCACATATCAGGTGGGACCATGATATCATCTGCATTTGGGTTCCTTACCCAGAGTTTGGGAAACTTCTGATTTACAGGCAGTCCTTGTTTTAAATAGGTCATAACCTAAAGATAGGGGCTGGGGAACATCTCCTCTCAACTCCCTGGATACGTTTTGTAATCTCACTGATTTGCTGCATGAACGTAGCACCCCTAAAGAATTATCCCCTGCTTCTCTCCTAAAGAGAAGCAAAGCACAGAGATTGCTAAAGGAATATCATTTGAACCTCAGAAACAGAGAAATTCAGAGTTCAGACAGAAATAAAGGGCCCTACTCTGTCCTCAATTAATTCTGTTCAAGCCCATTAACTTCAAAGAGTGTGGGGTATCACCAACTGCAGAATTTGCCCTACTGTCTTTAATTTCTACCAATATCTCTGGTTACATACTGAGTCACTCTTCCTGTACTGTGTATGAATGCTTTTCTTTTGGGGATTTAAAACTGGATCCTTAACATTATCTGAATCCACTCCTGTTTGTAGCTTAATATTTTGTTTACTGTATACTAGAAGACAAGTTCTATTTGGGCTATACTTTACCTAATTTCAGAGTACTCTGGAAAAAAGACCCCTTCCTGCCCCATAACTGATGATGTTGGTAACCGAAGTTTGAAATTAAAAAGAAGATGGAAAATTCCTGTCGGATCTCTTAGTCTTTTCTAGCTATAATTTAGGCTGGAATAAATTGACTCATAATTTGTTTATACTTTATTTCCATAACCTTGGTCTGATTGGTTAAAAATATAGTGCATACTAAAGACCTTTCAAGTATTCGACTTAAAGTGCTTGGTTTCCTTTTATCAGTATTTGGGGCACAATCAAGACCTAATTTACTTGTTAAATGTTCAGACAGGAAACCACAGACACACTTCACACTGTTAGCTTGTCTGCTGGCAAATGGCTCTGTCTTGTACTGATGTGCACAAAGAATGGACATGCAACTTTCTTCTTTCTCCTGCAGCTTGAGGGCTTGCCTAGAGCAGATCTGATTGTGCATACGCTTTGCAGAGGGAAAATGGCAGCAATGCTACAGTGTTCTTGCTCTTGGACAATCTCCTGACAAGTGATTTAATAATCACTCAAATTTCCTTACTTTGGCTAAAATTGCCAGCATATGGTGGAGATTATAAAAGATGGGGCATCCCATTGAACATGGGACAAGAAATCAAGTAGTCCTGGTTTCTAGTTTTGTTTCAACATGGTTTTTGAGGCCTCTAAGAAATGATATACTTCAGTTTCCCCATCTCTAAAATAGGGATACTACTACTTTGGGCCAGGGAAAACAATATTTACAAGTAGAGGAGTTTAACTCTTTATGTAAAAAGAAATTCGGCAAGGGAGAGCTATACGAGGAAAACGGGAAGGACAGAGGTACACAGCAACAAGTGCAACAGCACTAACAAAGCAATTCTACAATTTACAATCTCTAGAACCGTGGCACATGAGCAATCTAACGTTTCCAATTGCCAGAAACTTTAGCTTGCTCATGTGCCAGGGTTCTAGAATCCTCAGCATTATTCTATACAATGGCTCTTGACTGCACATGCTCAGCGTTGTTAGTAAAGCTTTTGGTCAGATCAGAGGGCAAGTTGGCAACCTTGCTAAACAGCTCCCTGCTACTGAGTCAGGCTGGAAGAATCACATCCTTGGATTTGAGTGAGCAGGGAGATGTGTGTACCTCACACTGACTAGTGGGTTATCGAAAGCACTACATTTGTTGTCAAACTTTGCTACTCCGTGTTTCTTTAGCTCCACATACCTACAGTTCTGAAGAAGTAACAAGGGAAATATCCTTAGCTCAGCAAACAATTGTACATAATTAATAAAATCAGTCTTCAAACCTCCACAATGTGTCATTCCGTACAATGTGTAGCCTTTATGAAAGACACACTCAAAACTTCCTGGATAGTTGATGCAGGTGTGGTCACAGGTCCTTTCAAATGAACATTCATCTATATCTGAATTGAGAAGGGTGAAATAATAATTCAGTTAAAACTCATGGATAAATTTAACATTTTCACCCCAAACATCTTTTACAAACAAACAAACAAACAAACAAACAAACAAACAAACAAACAAACAAACCCCCACAAACCACTGGAGGCACTTTCAAGTAAGGTTAGAACAGAAGTATAAGCTTCATGTTCCTACAGCCTTAGAAAGAGAGGTTTCTGGGCATGGGGTTGAGGAAGGACAGAGAACTGTAAAGGGGAAAAATAAACAAATGATGACTAAAATATATACATTGACCACCAGAGGGCACTATTTACACTTGAGTCTTTAGAGTATCAAAGTGAGATGAAATTTCAGGTAGTCTCTCCTATTCTTAGTTCTTACACAGATAGTAATTAATAGCATGTCATGACATTTTTGCCTGTTCACATGGCTTGGAAACAATGAGAAGCAACTCCACAAATGATTTTTTTTAATTGACACTGAACAAAACAAGACACATTTGATAGTAAGTGTTGCAAGAAGAAGCTGGCAGGGCATGTTAAATACATTTTTAAAATAACATGTAGGCCTCAAACTACTGACTGGAGTAAATGCATATTCTGGGAATTGGTTGGTAGGGAGGAGTTTGGGGGATGACCACAACCCCTTTGTGATGGGGGGAGGACTCCACTGCGTGGGAGGTGGGGAATATGGGAGTGGGTCAGATATGTGGCATATGGAGAGTTAAGGGTAGAGGAGGCACTGTTGCCCCTGTATAAGGCGGTGGTAAGACCGCATCTGGAATACTGGGTTCAGTTTTGGTCACTGATGTTCAGGAAGGATAAACTTAAACTGGAACAAGTGTAACAAAGAGCTACCAAGATGATAAGAGACCCTATTTTTTACAAGATGAGTTTAAAAAAAGCTTGGCCTATTTAGCCTAAGAAAAAGAAGGTTAAGAGGCGATATGATCATAAATGTATCAGGGGAGTTAACAGAATGGGAGGGGAAGGTTTGTTCAAACTAGAGGTGAGTATGAGAATAAATGGGTACAAGCTGGTTATAATAAACCCAGGTTGAAAAATAGAAGAAGGTTTTTAACCATCATAGCAGTGACGTAGAGAAATAAGCTCTGAGGGACAGCTGCGGGAGTAAAGAACCTGAATATTTTTAAAACAGAGCTGGATAAATTTATGACAAATCACTTGTGATGCTACAAGAAGATTTTTTTTTTTCCAAACCCCAGGATACTTTTTGGGTTATTTCCCCTCCCCTTCTGCCTGAAGAATCAAAGTTATCTGCAACTGGATGCAAGGCTGATGGGGGTATTCTGGTGCCTGAATGCTATAACTCCATGTCAGGTGCCTGGCTAGTGGGACATGCACAGCTGCTCATGGGCTGACTGACCACCACATGGTGGAATGTTCCTTTAGCTCAGGTTGGCAGTCAACTTGAAGGGAATGTTCCTATGTTCTGTACAGTGCCAGGTACATGACTGGCGCTATATAAATGTTTATAATAATAATAATAAATGATTAATGGGTGACATGATTAGTTTTCAAAGATGTAAAAAGCGACTATTAGCAAAATAGTGTCCAGTTCTATCTGACAGGAGTAGAGGTAATGGTTAAAGTCGAAAAGATTTAGGCTAAATATTGGAAATAATTTTCTAAACACGAGGCCAGTTAAGCAGTAGAATAATTTTCCAAGGGAGGTTGTGGAGCATATCTTCTCTTTAATTGTCTCACTGTCCTCATAGTGAGATCAGATCAAGTAGTGGGCCCTTAAGTTTTTCCATGAATGACACCATACAGAAAGCAAAGAGATAAGAAGTAAATGGCATTCCAGAATACCTAGGTTGCTTGTAAATGGTGCTTGCTTCAGTGGATGAAAGCTGAAGTCAAACTTTGTGATGATGTAGTTCCCTCTCCTCCTCCCTCCAGAAGAAGTGACAGTCAGCAGTGAGAGAAAAACTGTCCAGAGTGCACTGGGGGAAGGTCCATGGGATGTTTCGATCCTTTCCCATCAGAGCATGAGATAGATTTGAGACAGGCTTGTTGTAATTTACTTAGAAGTAAAAAGGTATAGCTACTGGGTATTTGGATATATTGACTTGGGAGTAAACTTAACCAGGAGAAAATAACTACTCATCTTATTTTGTCTGAACATACCTTAAGGAGAGAAGCTCTGATAGAAGTTCAAACATCTTGTGTTGTATAACAGGAAAAAAAACCCAGACCTAACCATAGGAATTAGACCTGGTAAGTAAGTAAGTAACACCAGCTCGAGTGTGTTAGCTGGGGGTAACTAAGGTTAAGTGCACAGGTGACTTAATGGGGCCATTAAGTTGCTTAAAGTACTGAAAGCTGAGCACTTGTGTTTACAGAATGGAGACCCTTCTGATTATTAATGGAAAAGTTTTAGTTTTATAGCAAACCATCATGCTGGGATGGGAGGGTGCAGGGCAGACAATGACCAGCAGGGATGCTAGACAGTGTGCTTCGAGACACCAGGCGAGACAGAGAGAACTCTGACTCGGGTTGAGAGATACCTAAGGTAAACCGACACTGGGTTAAAACTAGCCATCAGGGTGTTAGAGCTGGCACGTTTCCCTAAGGGACAGCCAATAGCTCATCATCGGACTTAGAACTCAGGCACAGTTTCCAAACACCTGAACAAGTCAGAGAAAAGGGAGAGAATGAGAAATCAAAGGTAGAAACAGGTAGAGAGCTGGAGCCAGGAAACTAAGTGGGGACAGAGTGTCACGGAGTCTAATAGGGAAGCAAGGATTCTGACCTAGGAAGGAACCAAAAAACAAGGAGCTCAGGACAACACAAGCTAAGAGCCACAAGTCTGGAAGGGAAACTAGGAACAAGAGCTAAGGGACACAGAGCTATGAAGTATAATCTGGAGGAGGTAGAGATAAGGAATAAGAGGGAACATTGTCCTAAGGAGGCTAGAGAGCTAGAAGGAGTTTCAGAGATATGACACAGGAACAATAAGAAGCAGAAGAGTTAAGGAACTATGAAAAGAATCCCACATACAATATCAGAAGACTTAAGAAGCGGAAAGCTATCTAAAGAGAAGACCATGTAGTAGATGAAGAACAATGGGGGACAAGATATAGACACTAAATAACAGATGGAGCCTAAATAAAGAACTAAGGAATGAGGAACAAAGCATGAAACAAGATACTATGAAGTGGTAAGAGATTATAAGCAGAAACAAGTACAAGCTAGATACTATAAGTATTCCTACAAGGAAGCAAAGGGGAGCACAGTTCTTAACAAGGAGCACAAAGTAACTAGGAATCACACTATAAGACTAAAGGGAAACAGGCGAGCTACCAAAGAAGGGAAATACTCTAAGGGACACCAAGGGAAACGTTAATCTAAGCTGTCTCACCACACCATAATAAGATCCACAGAACAAGGAAACTAACTAAGGGGAAAGGTTAGAGGAGCACAGGAGGGAGCAAGGGAACAAGAAAGAGGGAGGGAAGCACACCCCAGGAGCTAACTCCCTCAGCCCACACCTAGATAGAAAGCAAGACTACTACTACTACTGGGAAGTCAGGGATAACAAAGAGCATACAAGAGAGAAGAAACCCAGAGCAGGTAGAAAAGTACAAGAAAAAGGATTCCAAGAGACTAGAGGAAGAAACAGGAGGCTAAAGGGAAGATACACAAGAGAGGGATCCAAACACAAGGAAAAGATACCAGAACTACTTCTAGGGTGGTGAAGAGAACAGTGTCAGAGAAGAGAGACCAAGAGAAAGCTAGGCATCAGAGTGAACCAACAAACAGACGAGACGCACAGCAAGCAGGCAGAATCACCCAAAAAAGCAGAAGAGACACACCTGCAATTGCTCCCATCCTGCCTTTTATCTTACTAAGGGCCAATTGGGGTCACCAAGACAAGGGGACAGGCATAGATGGAATATCGTTAGCAAGGTCTGGCCACAGTGTGGCACTGGGGAAACCTCCCCACACATCAAAGCTAGGGCCATGGGTTCAAGCCCAGGCCATGACATGTGCATGCAAAAATAATGCTAAAAAGCAATTTATAATAAAAAGTGTGATGGGACCCTGCTCTGAACATTTATTATGTACAAATAGCAAGTGTTATTTGTACATAATACAAATGTATTATACTAATGTCATAGTTTGTGTGTCTGTACTGCAGTACTGTGTATGATTGTTGATGTTTATGTCTACGTGACACTCTTTCCCCATGTAAAATGGGGAAAGTGGGCACTAGTCACTTGCACTGTAAGAATAAGAGAGATGGGGGACTACTGGCCCTTTAATTCAAACTGCTTGACTGTAGTTATGCCCACACTGCGGTGTATAAATGCTTGAGTTCCTGACCAGTTCCTGATTCAGTCTGGCACCAGCCACTGTGGAAGGCAGATGGTGCAAGATGCTGGTGAGAGCTCTCCTGGGTTCTGGAAGGGATGAACCCTGGGGGGTAAGGCTGCTGTGCCAGGAAGCCTTCTTGATTCAGGCAAGAGAAATGAAAGAAATTGTGAACGTTAGCCTTTTCTGGGGCTGCGATTAGCTGATATGCTTGCTTATTTGTTGGGGCCAAAGGACACTATAAATAAAGGGCCTCACCGATCTTCATCATTTTTTGCACTGAATATTTTTATTGGAACCAGGCCAACCTCCTTTTGTGACACCACTGGGTTCCCTGTCATAGTAACCAAATAAGTCAGCACGTAAGATAGTGAAACAACAAGATCTAGAACTATACGCATCCCATATAAAAATGTGTTTCCTTTTTTTAGATTGTATTTTACTTTTACTGTGCATTTTCCAATTTCACTATTTTTAAATATTGTTTTTGCAAATCGTTGTCATCTTAATGTTACATTTATAGACATAGAAAATATAGTATTAATTACCTAAGTATGCCTTTTAAAAACTATAATCTAATAAATAAGGACATTTGGTTAACAGTCACTTCAATTTAATTTTTGAAGAATTCAAATTCAAAAGAAGCATCATTACAAATAATATGCTACTTATGCATGACTCTAAGGATATAGTAGCACTGCAAAGATCTTGAAATTTCCCACGAGGAAAAGTAGTTGGCCTTGTAGATTTGGAAGTCTCATTTGGCAGGTGAGGGGAATAATAGTTTTATAGGCCTTTACAGAGAAATAATTAAGTCAGCTGGAGTAAATGATTTAACTATAATAAGATTAGGGTCTGAATTCTTGGAAACAGTAACAAGGATTCATACCTTGTTTCAACTGGGGGTGGGTGGGGGGGAAACCTGTTTATTTACAACCTCTGAGGAGCTAATGGTGTTAATCGAAGGTCTAAAGAGTGGCAAAGCACCTGGGGTGGATTTTATTCCAGCTGAATTGCTGAAAGTGGGCAAACAATGGCAGGCCCTAGTGTTGGCTGCCTTGTTCTCGGGGATAAATGCCTCTGGCAATATCCCAGTGGACTAGGGTCAGTCAATAGTAGTTCCAATATTTAAGAAAGGTAGCCCCACAGATCCTAAGAATTATAGGCCAATTGTAAACCATAGGCTAAATATTTACTTTTGAAAATGAAAAACTGGCTAGAGGGAAATGAAATTCTAAAAAAATGAGCAGATGGGTTTCAGGGGAGGAATGTCAACAAATGACCATTGTTCTATACTTTCCCGTTTAATACAGAAATATGCTGGCCCTCAAAAAGCGTTGTTTGCAGCATTTATTGATCTTCGGGCTGCTTTTGATTTGGTCCCTAGAGAGTGTCTTTGGCAAAAGCTGTCTGCATCAGGAGTTGACCGGAGATTATTATATTTAATTCAAAGGTTATATAGGAATACATCAATAAAGGTCAAACTGAATACATGTGGGGCCTTAACAGATAGTATTAAAACGGGGAGGAGAGTGAAGCAGGGATGTATTTTAGCAACAACACTTTTCAACTTTTATCTGAACGATATCGTAGATGAGTTTATGTCCCCATCTTTCCACACACACACCCACCCCACCCCACCCCAGCTGGGTGAAACATGTTGCATGTTTGCTGTATGAAGACAATGCCGTATTGCTTTCAAGGTCCCAGGTGGGCCTGCGAAGACAGCTGGAAACTTTTATGAAATATTGTGCAGATAAGTTTCTGGAAGTCAACTATAACAAGACTAAGGTGCTGGTTTTCTCTCATAAGAAAACAATACACAGATGGTATATGGATAACAATGAAATCCAACAAGTTCGGAGCTATAAATATTTGGGACTTCTTTTTCAATCTAATGGAGGCTGGTCTATGCATGCCCAGGCAATCCTGACTAAGGCCAAACAATTAAATACATCTTTAATATCTTTCTTTAAGACTAGGGGGGGGTTGCTGGTTATACCAGCAATCAAGATCTCTGTGCAGATGTGCATGCCACAATTTTTGTATGGAGCCCAATTCTGGTCACTAGACAGGATTAAAAGTCTGGAGAAACTCCAATCTGGATTTATCAGGTCCTTGCTAACTGCGCCATGTGGTGTTAGTAGCCTAGCACTTTGTTCTGAATGTGGCTTCCTACCCCTACACATCTGAAGGTTTGGTCCAAGGCAAAAAACTACTGGCTGCGTCTTTACTTCAAAATGGCGGCGTCTCTTTCGCAACTGGTGACTAATGATAAGATTCCAAACTTATGGGTAACTTACTCTAGATAATAAAATAAAACAAATGGGTTTCTCCCTAATGGCTCTTGCCCCATTGGGATATAAAGGTGCTAAGAAAATGGTAATAAGAAGGATGGTAGATATTACTAGGCAGGAAACCCGGACTACAATTGGGGAAAATAGATCCCTGGGCCATTATCTGCTAATGAACAATGAAACTCTGTTGCCAATGCTATAGCTTGATAGTGGACTAATGCAAAAAAATAGGAGGCTCTTTTTTCTGGCAAGACTAAGGGTAATTTTAGATGATACGGACCTCCCTTTTACCATGGCCCGTGATCTGTTTTGGATCCTGGTCTGGAATCAGGCAGTCCATCCTTTAGATGTGCCGGCCTGATTCCACTCGGGGACTGGGGAGGGGGCAGGGCTGTGCAGCGTGATGTGTGGCCACACAGCCCCGCCACCCCCTCCCGCCGCCCGCCCTCCAGGAGACAGGCGGGTGCAGAGGCCAATCTGGCCGCTGCGCCCAATCCTACAGCGTGGTCTGGGCCACAATCCGGACCGGCGGAGGTAACAGACATTATGTTCCGCAAATCCCAGATCATGGTTGCACTAACCACGATTCTGGAGGAGAGGCTGGTCTCACCTCCAGAATCGTGGTTAATCTGATTCCCGCTGGAGGTTCACTGGGGTGAACCTCTGGCGGGAACCCCATTAGATGTTACGGGCCTCTCCTCCACCACAGGGGATTGACTGTGGTTAGAAGGAGGCCTGTATCGTCTAAAATCACCCTAAATGTCTTCCCTTCAGCCTTGGTGGAGGGGAGATACAGAGGTACCCCTTTTGCGGATCGGCTCTGTCCACGTAAGTTAAGACAGGTTGAGACAATGAGTCATATTCTATTGGATTGTATATTTTTTATTGAGGTGTGCAATAAACATATTTTCCCATTAATTACTTCCTATCTGGTAAGAACACCAGAATTTTAGGAGGTTTTTTCTGGGTGATCGTTCCTCATACGTTACGGGAAAGGTAACAAAATATTTAATGCAGGTTCATATCATTAAGCTAAGGGAAGCTGAATCCCAGTAAATTTAGAAGTTTAAACAAATATGTACAATTGATTGTTAGTGCTTAAGGTAGGGATCTTCGAGTGGATTATGGTATTAAATGTTTTTTAGATTCTATTATTATTATTATTTTTATTTTTTTATCCCTTATCAGGGGACTTTTCAGATTATTCCAGATTATTTTGGATATGAATTGAGGTTTATGAATATTGTGTGCAATGGCCTAATCGGCTACGCAATAAAGTTTAAATATCAAAATTACAACCAGGGAACTATGTTCACTGCTTTTTCTGTGTTGGTAGCAATGGGGAAAAAGCAGTGAGCATGGGTTCCTGCTGTGCTTACAACCGAATGTAAATCCATGTAGTAATATGTCCTCTTATAAGTAGATAAACATATTCTCTTGAATGAACTACCACATTTCCTACCTATGATAGCTTAATGAAAAGTTAAAGCAAGAAAAATACATATCTAAAAGGCATGTTAGTAATCCAAATTGAACACCACTTCCTCTTGTTAATAATCTCATAAAGAGCTCAACTCTTTCAATCTTGCTGCAGCTCACTGAACTTGGAAAAATCTTTTCACAGACATCTCCCCACTTTAGCAATAAACCTTTGGCACAGTCTCATTATTGCTGGACACAGTAAGATGTCTCCCATATTAGACTATATCCCAAGCCCTGAGTGATTTTTCTTCAGTTGCATAAGTACAGAATCAGCAGTCTGCTGTGGAATTCAGCACTGGCCATAGAAATGGGAAAACTATTTCACCACTTACTCTGCAAGTAAGGGAAGCTGGCTCCATGTTAGTAAAAAGTTGAATGTTAGAATATCTTTTCATCATCTTGTTAGACTCTGGTATTAGTTCTCTCAGTCAGTTCTTTGATCATTGCTCCAAAAAACCATACCCACTTCTCATCTAAATGAGACAGCCTCTTCACAAACACAGGCAGTATAATCCCCTGAGTGGATAAAGCATTCGCTAGTAGCTAACATGTGTGCAAGTTCCAATTACTTTAATGAGGCTTGCGCACATGTCATTTGCTTAGAGGTCCATGCCCTGAGTGTCATTACACAGGTATCTCTCAACAGAGCAGCACACCAGTTAGCTGTAAACAACACTGACTAAATTAAGCTGCCACTTGTATGAGGAAAATGTAGTGTTGGTGAAGGATCCTTTTCATGACCCTAGCTGAAACAATAGTATCCAGTATTAGTCATACATCCAGACTACTCCATTCCAGGTTTTACATTGCACCTGGAGATAGGGACAGTCAGGGAATAGTTAACATTTAGCTAGTCTGTCATGCTGTGACCAGCAAAAATAAGTTACCTGCCTATTTTAACCTAAGAAGAATATCTTATTTAATTTATTTATTTATGTATATATATTACAATTTATATGCCACCTGTCCTGTCTCAGGCATCTTGGGATGACTAACAACATTTTAAAAACATATTAAAATACATAACAATAAGACTACAATTAAAACAAACTAAAACAACCCATACCCACCCACCCCAACCCACCCCATCTCCCTCGGTAAAGGCCCGGCAGAACAGCCAGGTTTTATACTGTCTGCGGAAGGAGGGGAGGTTGGTGGTCAAGCAGACCTCCAACAAGAGGGAGTTCCAAAGCCGCAGAGCAGCCACAGAGAATGCCCTCCTCATGGTAGACACCCAGGAAACACGGGGGACCCCGAGGAGGGCGCCCCCGGCCGACCTCAGGGGCCAATCTAGGGCCTGGAGGATGAGGTGCTTCTGCAGGTAGGTGGGGCCCAAGCCGTTTAGGGCTTTAAAGGTCAACACCAACACCTTGAATAGGGGCCGGAAGACTATCGGCAACCAGTGCAGAGAGCGAAGCACTGTTGTAATGTGCTAACATCGGCCCGTCCCAGTCAAGAGATGGGCCACCGCATTCTGCAACAGCTGCAGTCTCCAAACCAGCACCAAGGGTAGCCCCATGTAGAGCACGTTACAGTAGTCCAGTCTTGAGGTAATAAAAGCATGGATGATTGTGGCCAGATCTGAGTCCAAGACATACGGCCTAAGCCGACGCACCAGAAGTAACTGGCGAAATGCCCCCTTTGCCACAGCCACCATCTGGACATCCAGGCGGAGCTGTGGGTCCAGGAGCACTCCCAAACTCCGGACCCGAGAAACCAAGGGAAGACGGATCCCATCAATGATGGGGGCATCACTCCCTCGGCTTTTCCCACAACCATGATCTCCATCTTGTCAGGATTTAATTTCAGGTGGCTCACCCTCATCCAATCCCCCACAGCTGACAAACACCGGGTAAGCACCGAGACTGCCGGGCCTGGGTCAGATTTACTGTCTGAAGTGCCTACACTGGGACACAGTGCAAACCACTTTCATATAGTCTCATCACAAGAGTTACCAAGGTCATCTGCTGGCACTGTATCCACATTTATTAATATACTGTGGGCTAGTGTTGCCAGATGTACCTTATTTGGAGGGCACTTTCCTTATTTAAGAACACCATAGTTTGACTGTGTCACTTACTTTTGAAATTTTGATTTGGAAGTAGTGCTGGTTCCTAGTGGTGGGACCCCGGGCCCATTACCGGTTACCGGATTTACCGGTTACCGGTTCTACGAAAACCGGATTCCCGGATTAAATCCGGTATACCGGTACCGGATTTATTTCATTGGTTTCAATGGGGCGCTGTGTCCCCATTGAAACCAATGAAAT
>QEPC01010648.1:1424338-1446035 GCA_003113815.1 Sphenodon punctatus | reverse complement strand
CACTGAGCCTTTAGTAGGGGTGATCCCTGGAGGGGGGGTGTTAAACACCCCCCCCAGGGATCGGGTCAGGGTCATACTTACCGGCGGCTGCGGGGACGCCGCGGCCGCTGGTGCTGGGGGGTGGGCTCGCCTTGGCTCGGGGTCGCTCTTACTCTTTTTTTAAACAAAAAGCCAGGCTGGGCAGGGTGGGTGGGGGGTGTCCCCCCTTCCACCCGCGCAGCCTGGACTCGGGGAGGGTTTTGTTGAAAAAAACATGTTTGCTGGGGCAGGTTTTTTTACATTGCAGCCATTTAAAAATGGCTGCAATGCAAAAAAAATCCGGTACCCCGGAATCCGGTACTGGGTCCGGATTACCGGGTCGAATCCGATAATGCCGGTACGCCCGATACCGGCTTTATTGGATACTGGATTCTACCGGTTTCCCACCCCTACTGGTTCCCCTTAATGCGTTTTTTCTTCCCTCTTTACCGTCCCCTTTTAAACTTTTTTTTTACATAGATTTATATTTTAAATGGATTTTATATTGTTTTATTGTATTTTTATGCTGTGAAGTGCTCCGAGTGCCATTTGGTGTGTGTGTGTGTGTGCTATAAAAAGAAAGTTTATTATTACAATTTTAACTAATTATTATAATCATCAATCATCATCATCATCGTCGTAAGGAGTAAGCAACACCAACACCACACCTACATTAATATGGAAAATGGGATAGTTAAAGTTTCACTTTCTAAGCAATAGAAATTTTAAATTGGAGTGAGTGGCTTAAGTTGGGGGTCAGTGGAGGACAAAGAGACAAAGCAATTTGGAAACAATTCTCTCACCACTACAGAAAAGAAAAATTAAAAAGGTCCCTGCCATCTCCTTAACTACCAGCCCTGGGAAAGGTGAGACAGCAGAGGTATTGGAGAAATGGCAGATGGGCCAGCAAATGTGTAGTTTAACAATCATTTAGTTTTTGCCCTAACCTTGCTGTCAAACCCTGAGGGTACAGGTGGCTATAACATTGTTTTTTTGGATTTTTGTTGGAATTCAGTGTGGAATTTTGCTTTGTCTTATGTTCATCATCTGTGGCTATATCTCTTCTCATACTACTGCAACACAGTGGTATAAGTAGTAATGTATGGAAAAACCATAAGGGATAAAATGCAAAACTGTATCTAAACTGTACTTCTAAACACCACTGCTGTGTTTGCACAGAGGGCAGGCTGTTGAATGTGCAGTTCATGCAATGGGAATTTAATCAAATCTGATACAAGTCAGTCAGCCACTTTCTCTGCAATCCTTGTATATTTGAGTGCATTCTTTTGTTTGTTTGTTCAGATTGGCTATCTAAAGATAGACAAAGGCTTTCAGGTCATCTCCAAAAAGTGCAATGGTTGCTTGTCAAGATTAATCTAAATGAATGTAGGGCAAGGGTGGACGACTTACCCATTACAGGATCTACTGTGCTGGAGAGTTAGCGTAGGGTGGTCTGTTTCAGGGAAGGGTGAGAACCCCTTTGCCCTGCCCCCTTCTGACAAAGCCATGCCTCTTTCTCAGCATTGTAATGGCACCGCCCTCAGTAAGGAGTGTGGTCACCTTACCAAAGGGTGGGGGAGCACCTTTGCCCCATCTCTTTCCAACGTAGCCACGCTCCTTTCTGAGTTCCATGACATCACTGCTGAAAGCAGCATGACCACATTGGAAGTGGGAAGAGGGGGAAAGCCCCTTTGCCTTGACCCTTTCTGGTGTGGCTCTGCCCCTTGCCTGAGAATTGCAGGCTACAACAGACGTTGCTCATGGTTGACTGATGTCTTGTTCCCCCCTAATGTAGGGGATATTTAAGGAACTCATTATTAGAAATTTATCAGACATATTGGGCTAAATTTATTTCTGTAAGAAATAAAGAAAATCCCTGACTAGTGGTTAACATTATTCTCGAAACAAGAACTATGTCAGAGGCAATACAGTTCCAACTTGTAGACAGGGCATCCTAACAGTTCCACTAATGGAGGTTGTCCAGTGGTTGTGCTGATTCAATGCATTTCTAGGCCTTCCTAGCTCTGGCTAAAACCATTTGCTTCTGATACCATGTGGATTGTGTGTGTATCCTACAATGAAGAGAGAAAGTAGAGTTATTCATGGCATACACTAATACCGCAACCCCCTCTAGTCAAATTTTCTATCATCAGATGCATGAACCAGTATAATCACTGGCTAACTTAGACTGTAGCTCAAGATCTTTGCCATTTTTCCGGCCATCCTTGAGGAGAGCATTTGCATATTATATCAGTCTGTTGTTCCCCTTCTTTTGACCACGAAGGGCGGAATTCCAAAATAACTGTTCAGTGGGCTTACCAAGCAATAGGACTTTCACCTGTAGCAATCACAGAGGTGTAGCTACAACAGGTGCAGCCGCACCGGGAACCCCCCCCACATGTAGAGTGCATGTACACACTGGAGTGAAGTACCCCGGTAGGAGGCCAATTCCATCTTCAGCACCAGGGCCCATTCACACCTAACTATGACCCTGAGTAATCACTTTGTGGGACCCTAACTACAGTTAATGATGGGCATGTTTTATAGCTAATTCTCTTCCTCTGATCAGTGGTCAGCTTTTGGATTGCTTGTTTTATATTGTTAAATATCCTTGACAGTGTGTGTGTTTTAATCGTTATGTGCACTCTAGGATTCCTAAAGGTATTTATTACCCTAATTTTAGTAGATGTAAGTGGATAACAAAGTGAGAAGGCTACTAAGTAAAACCCTCGATTTATCTTCAGAAATTGAAGTATTGCAAGAACAAAAGTAGCTTTCTGTATGTTTCCTCACACAACTGAGCCTCAGTGCTGACCTAGAGAAACCACTCCCGAGAGGAAGAGAGTGGATTTGCATTTTCAATGCCCATCGAGTGCTTGACTTTTCTGCTGAGGCTGCCAACATGTTTCCAATTACAGTAACACTAATTGTGCTGGTGGTTTTTGTGATGTGGACACCTGCCCACTTGTGGACTGAGAGTATAGTTCATGGAGCAGTCATCAGACAGTAATGATTTTTGGTCAGTCCTAAACTGGGCTGAATTCATACCAGTGTCTCAATAGTGAAAGGCTCCTTTCTATAACTTGCTACCAGTCCCTGAATTTAGCACCTTACACACTGAAATATCATTGGCTCTAATTCAATAAAACACCCTCAAAAGTAATTAATCAAAAACCACTCTGTTAAATGTAAATCAGCATTAAGAGTATGAGACAAGCTGATGAAAAATGAAGTGTTCTAAGGCAAGGCTGGATTTTTGGGTGGCCTTGTCATTGTCACATGCAAACCAGTGTAAAACTTCTGTAAAGAACCTGAAAGAATTTGCCTAATCAAAATGCATCTAGATTACAGAGCTACAGAGTGTCCATCATGGGATGTGACTGTGGAATGAAATCAGTGCACAGTATACCACCTCAGGTATTTCACAAATCAAAACAAAATATATGGTTCTAATTCCTCTGACTTTTCTTTTATAATTTTAAAATGTTATATATTACAGTCATTGAGAGAGGCCTCAATAGTGGTATTAACAACCTGATGTGCTTGATGCTGCAACAGTCAAATACAAATGCATAGCTCCTGCTAAGAATTTATGAACTACTTTGTTTTCAAAGTCAGAATCTTCATAGAATTTGTGAAACTGCTGCCAGGTAAGCTGTGAAGAACAAACAGAATGAAAAATTCATGTTCACACTGCACAGAGACAACAGCAGCAAAGAGTCTCAGAAGTTGTGGGGCTTATAAAAATCTGGGTTATGATTCCTGCGATAGCTTCCAAAGTGCACATCCCAAATCTGAAATGATGTCGACATTATGATGTAGCTGTCATCACGATGCAATATAAATAGCACTGAGACAGGAGCAGTGAGCAACACAACATTGCACTGACATAACCATAACTCAGTTTGATGGTGTTATGTCTCAATGTCATGTTTCAACAGAATGTTATATGACAATTCATTCAAACATATATCCATTATGTTTGGGTTTAATTTGGCTCTCTCATATACCTCTGGTTTGTTTTAAAAACCCTATACCACTCACACAATCCTCCTCATATAGAAACTGCTATATCGTGTACTACAAAACAGACAGACCACGATCCACCAAGCACATGAGGCTGGACACATGTTAGATCTTATGTTTTGCACTGGTCTGGAAACAGGTTCCCTTTAACAGGGGTGTTGTTATGACACTGTTGTCATGGTTGGACCATTACCTTCTGAAGGCCCAGATCCCCACCCTCCTTTGCTCTCATTGGGGTGGTGAACCGGTTCAGATGGTCCACCCCTGGAGACTAATGGATCCAATAGGATTCCAGAACGCTCTAGGGAATTTACCTGCTGACCTCAACAGCTTCCTCGTCAATGATCTGTGGTGTGACATTTTGACATGGGCTATGACACAGTGGCACCCAGTTATCTGCTTCCTCCATGGTGGCAGCACAGGTCTCCTTGGTATACAGAGGACCTGAGGCTGCTAAAATGAGAGGGTAGGCGGTTAGAGAGCAGGTGGCACCTGACTCATACCGGAGCCGACCAACTCCAACATAGACTGTTTTTGAAGGACTATGCCGTAGCTGTGGCAAAGAAAGCTTTTTTTCGCGACTGTCATAGTGTCTGAAAAGTTCCGTCCAGTGGAGCTTTTCTAGGTGGCCAATAGCTTATTACATCCTGGCTGTGTCTCCAACTGGAGTTAGAGTCGTTGACTGCCCACAGTGATGAGTTTGCCACCTACTTTGCAGACAAAGTTGCTCATATTTGGCTCGACTTGGGCAGTGCTAGTTTGAGTGCAGAGTCAGAATTTGGAGTTGAGGAGGCCTGGTCTTGCCTGGTGTTCTTGAATCAGCTTCAATTAATCTCACACACTGATGCAGAGGATGTACCTGGAAGGGTGTGGGCAACTAGTTGTAAATTAGATTCGTGCCTATCCTGGCTGGTGAAAGCCAGCCGAGAGAATCTGGGGCTGTTGCTGGCTGGGGTTGTCAATGCCTCCCTTAGGGAGGGCATACTGTCTGATGGCCTCAAGACTGTGGTCATCCATCCCCTGCTCAAGAAACCATCTCTTGATGTTGACTCACCGCCAGCTATCATCCTGTCTCTAACCTCCCCTTTTCAGGGAAGGTTATTGAGTGGGTGGTTGCCCAGCAGCTCCGGGCACATCTCAATGCTATCTGTTTCCTGGACCCATGTTAGTCAGGTTTTCATCCCGGGCATGGCATTGAGACTGCGCTTGTGGTCTTGGTTGACAATCTCCACTTGGAAATCAACGTGGGGAATTATACCCTGCTGATTTTGTTAGATCTTTCAGTGGCCTTTGATACCATAGACCATGGGGTGTTGACATGGCTGCAGGACCTGGCTGGGATGTGCGGGATCGCTCTTGAGTGGTTACACTCATTCCTGGCTGGGAGAACCCAGAGGGTGGTGATGGGTGGTGGCTTGTTGTCCCCTCCGGAGCTCTGTTGTGGGTCCCGTAGGGTTCCATCTTGACCCCATTCCTAGTCAATTTGTATCTGAAGCCTGGGCGAGATTGTTTGGAAATTTGGAGTGAGGTGCTATCAATATGTGAATAACACCCAGCTCTATCTCTGATTTTCATCTGACCCAGGTCTTCCAGTCTTGATGCTTACCTGGTGCCTGTTTGCCATTGGGGACTAGATGTGGATGAGCAGATTGAGGCTGCATCCAGACAAGACTGAGGTGATGATGGTTGGCTAATTTTGTGACCTGGGAGAGGTGGGAACCCCTGTCATTTATAGGGTCCAGTCTCCTTTGATCTTCCAGGTTCACAGCCTTCGGGTGCTCCTGGATCCACTGATGCACCTGAATTGTCATGTGGTGGTGGTCAGGAGCACTTTTCACCAACTTCATCTCGTTAGATGGCTGCAACCCTTTCTATTGGATTCAGATCTGGCCACCGTCATCCATACCTTCGTAAACTTGAGGCTAGACTACTGCAATGTGTTGTATGTGGGGCTGCCCTTGAAGACTGTTCGGAAGCTGCAGTTGGTGCTGAATGTGGTGGCCTGCCTTCTGCTGGGGACAGGTTGTTGGTAGCACATTACACCGGTGCTCCAGAGTCTGCACTGGCCACCAATAGCTTTCCGGACACAATTCAAGGTGCTGGGTTTAATCTATAAAGCCCTAAATGGCTTGGGCCCCAAGGTATCTGAAAGACTGCCTCTTCCCTTATGTCTCATTGTGGCCTCTGAGGTTGACTGAGGGCACCCTCTTGCGAGTGCCAACTGCCCATGAAGTTGTTAAATGAGGGCGCCCATGGGGGCATTCTCGGTTGCTGCCCCACAATTACGGAACTCCCCTTGGAGGTCCCCATAAGCTTGAGCCTGTTGGTCTTCTGGAGGAAATGAGAGACCTTTCTGTTTGGCCAGGCATTTGGCAGGCAGGGATAGGGTTAGGTGGGAACAGATAGGGGTTTGGTGATGAGGATTGATGGGTGATATGTGAGGTTAAAGGATGGGGTGAGTGGGTTGGTTGGGGTTCTAAGAGATTTGAATGTGTTTTATTGTATTTTATATCTTTAATGTTGTAAGTCGCCCTGAGTCTACAGAGAAGGGTGGAGTAAAAATGTGAAAAATAAATAAATAATAAATACTCTGGGGTAGCTCTGGAGGGCTTCAATGGAGCTATCCTGAAGTAAGTACTTGGTGGATCGCGGCCACAGTGTCTTCAGATCATCCAACGTCAGTTCTCTGTATTCTATTCACATCCCTCAGCATCCAGTCTGCTAGATCCTTTGAGGAAAATACACTTTTTTCTTATTAGCTACTACACAAACACACCCTTAAGAGACACACACTGCAGTCCTTTCAAAGAAGTTTTCATTGCTGTTAAACTGCTTTCTCTGCACATTTTTTTAAAAAATAACTATTTTCTGTTTTCGTCCTCCCTTTCTCCTAACTTCCACCTGCAACTGATGCCACACATACGATGTTGTCCATTTCACAGAGATTAACTGAAATCTTTGCCAGTGGTATCCAGCAGACATTAGAAACCACAAATTTTAGGAACAGTAGCTGCGATCCCAAACCTCCTGTGTGAGGGATCTGTGCAGGTCCCATGCAACTTGTGCATAGCACTATGTCCCTGCAATAGGCGTGCGCACGATTTGCACAGTGCAAGCGCATGTGATTGGGCCAAGCGAAGGGGAAGCCTTGGGTGACACCAAATGAGCAGAGAGGGCCTCATCCCCTCATGGCTCCATGGCAGGTAATCGCTGCCGCCACATTGTGGGGCAAGCACAGGGAGCTGGGCATGTGGTCTCAGGAACATGGGGCGAGCTGGCCCCCATCAGAGCCACTGCCATGGCCGGAGCGGGCTGCGGCACTGGCCAAAAAAGCGCATACCCGGCCCTGACCCATCATCTCCCAGCTGGACCAAAATCTTACCCCGACCTGTGACATTGCTGTGTATGACAGGCACCAGTGCCCACCACTCACAGCCCCATCACAGAGCCCACTGCATGAAGGGCAAAAGGGGCCCAGCCACATGAGTTGCCCTGCCCTGGACACCCTTACTTCATGCGGGGTAAGGCTGCCCCACAACACATCCTCAAAAAGTTTCCTGAGGATGCATCAGGTAGTAGACAGCTGTTCACCCCACCCAGGGGTGGGGGAACATCTGGCGGCCACACGGTGTATTGAATCACGTGGCCCAACTGCCCAGGCAGGGGTAAGGCTACCCAAGGCATGCTAGTCTTGTGTGGTTGCACCCCTTAGTCTAAGTTCAACTCCCCACTAAAGGCTGATTTGGATCCAGAGCCAGAAAACAGTCTGACTCTAGTACAGCAAGCGTCTGACTGGGCTTCCCGGTTTTCAGAGATACCAGAAATTCTGACCCAGCTTGACCTGTGTCTGTTCATAGCTACTAACAGTATCTGCAGGAGGTTGCCCAGTAGAAGGGATTTAAACAAACTGATATGACCTCTTTTTGATCTTACAGAGCAAACCCTTTAGGTCTAGCATAGACCTAACTTGTTACTATGTTTTACAATCTGAAGTAGGAAAACAACTGAAGAAAGAGGGAGGGAGAGGAAATGCAGGGTATTCTTTGATATAAAACCTCTCCTTTCATTGATTTTCTGTTGAAAGCTATTTAGTGGGCAAGAATTGGTGCAGGCTGGGAAAACCACTTTAACTATAATTTTACCACCACCACTTTGGGCTTCCTATTGCATGACCAACTTGCAATCAAGTCCATTCAATTGTTGTTGAGACTTTGTTAATGATGTTCTAATGATTTGCAGAAGACAAAAATATCTGGCATTAATTACTATACCTTTAATTTGAACTTAAATGTATAAGTGATTCAGCCACATCTTAAACTTCAAAAACCAAAGTGGCCAACTTTGCCCAGTATGACTAATTTCAACTCAGACAGAGTATATATTTATTTAAAAGTTTTATTGCTTTCACTTAGGTATGTGATTAGTGAAGAACCAAATGTAACACACTAATCAGAGAATTAAGGACTGCTGAAGGCAACTGATTCTGCTAGCTAGGAAATGTGCTTTTTACTATGAATGATTAACTCTGTAGGAATTCAGAACCAGTAGTAAAATAATGAAGTATAAATCCTAGAAATGAAAATGACTTGCTTGTAGCTATAGTTCTTTGAGGAAGGCCTCTGCATAGTCCCACCCATGGATAAAGCGATGTGCCAATCCACAGTTCAAAACCTTCTTCTAGCACTATTGCTGTAAGAACACTCCTGACCCACTCAACAGTCTGCACCACTGTATCGGTTTTAGGTGCACCTATAAAAAGGGGGGTGGGTCTTCCTGCCTCAGCGCCTTCCAGCCCCTTTACGTGCTACCTAATACTATGCTATGACTCCAAAGTAGGGGAGAGTTGTGGGACTATGCAGAGGCATTCTTCAAAGAATTGTAGCTACCAACAAGTAACTTTCTTCTTCAGGGCAGTCTCTGCACAGTCACATACATGGGAGAGCATAAAGCAGTGCTCTATTCTTGGAGGTGAGCAAGGAAGACTAAGCAAAATAAAAATGTATTGTAAAACTGCTCTCATAAAATTTAGCATCTGAATGAGTCATGATGCCATCAATAATATAACACTTAGAGAAGGTATGTACAGAGGACCACATAGCAGATTTGCATATGTCTGATATAGGGGATATGTCTTTAAAAAGCTACTGATCTGGAAATTGCTTTAATAAAAGTACATCTGGAGAGATAATGAGGACTCCCTACCTGCTGATTGGTAGCAAAGACAATGCATTTGCTAAGCCATCTAGATACTAGATAGCATTTGAGAAGACACAGTGTTTCCTTTTCTGTCAGTTAGAAACAGATATAAACAGATTTTTATCCATTCTACATTCTTTTTGTTCTTTCCAGGTTGAAAGCTAGTACTTTTGGGACATCCAAAGAATGCAGTATGTGTTCCTTTTCATCTGATGCAGTTGGGAAAAATGCAGGTAAGTTTATTTTCTGATTTATATGATATTCTGATTCAACTTCTGGTGGAAAGAAAGTATGTGAATATAAGAACACCGTATCTTAGGAAGGGAGGCTCACATTGCATTTTACTAACCTCTGGCAGAGGTTGTCGCTATTATTTTATTTATTTATTTATTTATTTATTTGTTAAAGCACTTTATACCCCCCCCCCCTCCTCCTGCTGAAGAAGCTTGGGGCGTTATCAATTTATAAAAAATAAAACTATAAAATCACAACATAAATATAAATATAATATAGTTAAAATATTACTAAGGGGACGTCAAAGAACATACATAAAATATAGCAAAATATAACAAACCCCCCACCATCCTAACCCTCAAAACCTCCCACCCTCACCTATCTCCCTCGCCAAAAGCCTGGCAGAACAGCCAGGTAGTATAATCAAGTCTTTACAAAGGCAATGCTTAAAAGCTCCTCTTGGACATTGTCTAGAGGTTTGAATAGGATGTCTGCCCGGGCTATTGTGGAGCCATGAGAATCACATGGGCTTTGTACAGTCTTGCTTTGAGAATCACTTTTGATATGAGGAAAATCAGGAGGGAAACAGAGAGAGAAAACCTTGATTCCAGTATATAAGAAAAATGTCTGCTATGGTCTTGCTGTTGTGGTCTGCCCTGCTGCAGAACATTGGGCATTTGTTGTTGAAGTGCGTGGCAAGCAAGTCTATTAAGAGAGCTCCCATAGGTGAGATATCTCAGAAGCAATGTGTCTTTGTGGGGCCATTTGTGTTGAGAGGCCCTAATCCTGCTCAGATTGTCTGCCCATATGTTTTTGTCTCCTACCATATGCGTGGCTGTAGGAAAAATCTTATGAGAAAGGAACAATTGCCACAGAAGAATTGCTTCACTGCACAAGGTCTCTCCCTGAGTGGGCTCCTCCCTGCTTGCTTAGAAAATGCATGACAGTAGTGCTGTCTGTTATAACTTGTACAAATCCTTCCTCAGAAAGGGAGGACACCTTTAGAACAAGTCTCACTGCTCTCACTTCCAGTAAGTTGGTGGAGCCAACACAGTGAGCTGGGCAGACAGTTGCGGGGAAGCCAGGTTGGCGCTGCCACCATGGTTGGGGCGGGCCATGGTGCTGCCCACGTGAGTGGGCGCCCGGCTCTGCCCCGCCTCCCTTCCACTCCTAGCTTGACTGAGATCCCGAACTTAACTCTGGACCTTGGAAATCCCTGGAACTCGGAATCATGGAAACTATAACTACTTGGCGCAACACGCAAGAAACCAGACATGCCCCCCACCCCCTGCAAGCCTCCACTGTGCCACCTATGCAAGGCAAGCCCCCTCCCCACACACCACAAATTAATTAACCAGAAAGAAAGTATTGCCCCAGTGCCCCGGCTGGTCACATTTTGGCAAAGTTCTTGAACCCACAGCCAAAGCAGTGCCCAGAAAAGCAGGCTAGCAAGAGTGGGACAATCGCTCAAGCAGACAAATCCACAAGAGTGCAACTGCGTGCAAAAAATCCTCCATTGTGTCTGCCCAGTGCCCACCTTTGCAAGGCAAGCCTCCCCCTCCCCAAACACCATATTTTAACCAGAGAGAAAGTATATCTCCCCTGTGCCCCTGCTCAGTGGTCAGTCACATCTTGGCAAAGTTGAACCCACAGACAAAGTACAGTCACAGCACCCACAAAAACCACAGCAAAACTAAAGGGATCCCTCTCTGGCCTCTATGGTGCGAACTTGCCAACAAGCAGTGCAAGCAGCAGCAGCAGCCGCACACACGTTAAGTATATTAGGCACTGGTAGCAACCCCCGGCATTGCCCCTAGTATATGGACAGCTCATAGCCTGGGGAAGTGGAACTAGGCATATCCCCTCTGGTGCAAGTGCAAGCAGCAGGGGCACTCACTTATTTTTAAAAAAAGGCATGGCATTGGTTTGGCACTGGTAACTAGGACAGCCCAGGCAAGGGGAAGTGGAGCAAGGCCGAGATCCCTGTGGCCACATGGTGCCAAGCAGCAGGCAGCAGCAGTGTGCACCCACTGATTTATTTATTTATTTTAAAAAATCATGGTATGGTGGAAACAACTAACCCCCACCCCTCAGCATTGCCCCCTATTGGCAGGCCAGGCCAGGCCAGGCCAGGCCCCCTTCCACAACTTGATTACTTACACAGCCAAATTCACCAAAGAGAAAATGGCTGTACAGCCACTTTTATGTTGCCCCTGCCAGCCAATCAAAACCTGTCATGTGGCTACTCAACTGTCCCCTCCCGTACCACCCTCCTACCAAATATGGCAAGTAAGTAACTTTATTCAGCACCAGTTTTCGCCATGGCCAGACAAATACACAACAAATAGACAAACCATACACAACACATACCATAAGCATAGAACATAAAACATAAAACACACAATACAATATAAACAAACTAATAAATATTAGACATCATAGGTAAGTGGGAGAAGCAATCATACAATATAGAACATCCGAAGGGTAACCTATAGCTCCGGTTAGCTATCCAAGCCAGTCTACTGGCTACTGGACTTTCCCAATCTAAACAAATAATTGCGAATTTTTACCCGCCTTTTGGCTGCCAGAAGAAGAAAGGTAGCAGCAGAACAAAGGTCTTCGGGCTGTGACAAATTGGTCAGATATATAAGCGAGTCCAAATGACTCACCTTCTTATCCCCCAACACTGAGGCCAACCAGGTCTCCCTCAGGTGGATATAGTAGGGACACCTAAAAAGAATATGCTCCCCTGTTTCGATTTCTGCCGAGGAGCACAAGCATTTGTGATCCTCATAGGGGACCTTCGCAAACCTACCCTCAACAACTGCAGATTGAATCAGCTCAAATCGTAATAGCGTATAGTGGCGCCTCAGTTGTTTGTTACTCAGGATATCCAGGTAAGGTTCTCTTCTAAACCGGACCTTACTTACAGCCAGGATGGATGCTACCTTCCATCCCCTAAGAGTAGCAAGATCCTCCTGCATTGCCACATCCTTAGACTGTTGTTCTATAGCTCTTCTCATAGAGGGGATCGAATAGCCCTGAAAACCCTGGAGTGAAAAGCCCAAATAGCGTAGCAGTCCCACCAGATGTCCTAACGATGGATAAGCCCGGGCTCCCTCATGCCTCAACTTTTCCCCTAGGAACAAAGCCTGTAGGGAATCAGAGGAATATTCCAGGGTCCTGAGACAATACCTCAGGAACACCATCCTACAGTGGTGCTCGATTGAGAGCACTCCCAGCTCTGCCCGGACAACTGCACCAGGTGTACTAGCCCCCACCCTAAGAATCCTTCTAAGAAAGAAGTTTTGGACCCATTCCAGAACCAAGCACTCCGAATTAGTAACTATTTCTGAACCGAAAGTTAACATAGCATGCACTTTGCCCTGAAAAGCCTTTAGCGTTGCTGAAATGGAAAGTCCGTATGAAGTGTTGTAAGCTTTCAAAAGCACCTTTGCTGCAGCCTTGGCTGCCCGGGCTCTAAAGTTAGTATGCTGCGACCATGTGCCCTTTGGGGTGAAAAAAATCCCCAAATACAAAAAAACATTTACCACCTCGAAGGAATAGCCCTGCACAACCCACTTTTGGGAATGGAATCTGCTCCCCGCTATCATAATCTTTAACTTATCTGCATTAATTTCAAGGCCATTTACATTAGAATACTCTAATAACCCCATGATGGCTGCTCTAAGCCCTTTTTTGGTTTGTCCAGCTGTACCAAATATGGCACTACGTTTCATTTCCAACTCAGAGAAGCTAGGGTCAACCATCTGGGTTACTCCAGCCACACGCGCAATGGCGCCAGTATTAGATTGAGGTTTCTGAAGTTTTCCAGGGACCGGCCTTGGGACTCAGAACTTCAGAATTTGGAAATTCAGAACTGGGGAATGGAAGCCCCGGTGTTTTCCAAGGACCGCGTTTCAGGATGGTCTGGGTCCCATATATCTGAAAGACCACCTTATCCTACCATGCCCCTTTGCAGCCCCTATGGTTGGCTGGGGGCGCCCTACTGCGTGTTCTGTCTGTTACTATTGTCCATGGGGTGGGGGTGCACAGGAGAGCATTCGCGGTTGCTGCCCCTGAGTTGTGGAACACCCTTCCCCAGGTCTGCTTGAGCCTGAGCCTGGCTATCTTCCGGAGACGGTCCAAACCTTTTTTATTCAGGAAAGTGTTTGGCAGACAGGGATAGGTGGGGTTTCTTTGGGGTTTTGGGTGAGGGTGGGGGTTAGGGGAGGGAAATGTTGTCCGGGGATGGGGTGAGTGAGGAGGTGGGGGAGATGGTGTGGGGCTGTGGGGTATTTTATGTTTATATATATTTTGGTTGTTTACAATTTGATATGTGTTATGTTTGTCTATTTTGGCTTGTTTCTGTAAAAGCAATGGCTATTGGCTACGCAAAATAAAACATTGATTGATATATATTTTAGTTGTATTTTATATATTGTAATCCGCCCTGAGCAGCCATTGGCAGGAAAAAAACTTAGAATAAATAAATAAATATATCTTGACGTTAGCATATATCTTGACCTTGCACGTGGCCTCTTAAAAGACGCGTTCTGGAAACCCTGATATCGAGGTTTCCAGAATGCATCTTTAAAGAGGCTGCGCGCGCCGCCGATTCCTATGGCAGGCGGCCACTTCCAGTGCATGTAAATGCACCCCACTTGGCTTTTCCCAGCAGTGTGTTGAAGAATGTGCTTCCCTAGCCGCTCATGTAAAAGCGGCCCTAGTGTGCTGGTGGGGAGAGGGGAGTGTAATTGTACCTGGGGCTGCTGAATGCTGGCAGGGAGAAGAGAGCGCAATAACGCCCAGGACTGCTGTGCTCCTCTCCCCGCCAGTAGCCCGTGGTCTTGCTCCCCTGTCAGCGGCGTCAGGCTCAATTGCACACCCCTCTCCCTGGCAGCTGTCAGCAGTCCTGGGACAGGGAGATTGCTGGTGCCACTGATTGGAGGCTGCCACAAGCACATGAAATGTGGGTAGGGACTGCACGTTTATTATGTTAGGCACAGTAAACATATATGTGGGGGTGCATAGGCTGAACACGGGCTACAGTGGGTTAACCTCTTGTTTGTTTTCACCCTACGGACCCTATTTGGGAAAGCATCCCTGCATAGGAGAGCACTTAAACACAGGCTACAGTGAATGGCTTGAAGTTAAACATACATTAAATGCTTTCTTAGATTTGGAACTTAGATTTTTAATTCTCTGAGTCATTTTTTAAAATTTTGATCAGCACAATCTGTATCAGTTGAGGGGCTTAGACAAACAAGTTAACTTAGATGAATAACCGATAATTTGGTGATGTAGCTACCATGGAGCGAGTGGATGTGGTTGAGCACAAGTCTGGACACTGAGGGGGGTCCATGGCAAGCGACCTGGGCACCACTAGGAAATTTTCAGAATGGATGTGGAGGGAGTGGGGTCAACATTCCGCTCCCACCCACCCTGAAAATTTCATAGTGTAAAAACAAATGAGACAGGGGCAAGCTGGATCCCTGGCCCGCCTCAGGAAGGGCCACCACAGTCACCACACTTTGGACCGGCGTGGAGGGTAGTTCAAATGAGTAGCCCACATCTGAGGTGGAATCAGGGGGTGGGGCTTGGTATCACAAGTCCCTCCACACCACGGGTCAGCTGAGGAGCCATTCACACGGGGCAGGACTCTCAGACCCCTGCTGCACATCAGGATCTGGCGTCTGGGAGGAGCTGTCACCAAACAGCTGATGGGGGGGGACAGGAGGAGTGGATGAGCCCCCTCTCTTCCAATCATCTGTTTGGCGGATGGGGTGAGTGTGTGAGCTGGGTGGGGCCTAACAGATGGGAGGATGAACACTAGCCTGGATTAATCTGGCTGGGCAAGCCTGAGCCTGAGCTGTGTCGCTGACCTTCTTTGGATAACGTGTCTAGCAGCAGCCGGCAAGCTACCCCCTGGCAGGTGTGATCGAACATCTGGCAGCCACCAAGCTGATGAGCAGATGACTCGCAGGCTACTGTGGGTTACTGCAGGCTACTGGTTTGTTTGCATGCTTTCACCCATAGTGATGTTTGGTCCACTTGCAAAGGGCCCCACCAAGAAAGTATTTTTATGAGTGGGTGGGGTGGAGTGCCAGGATATAAGGTTCTACGGGGAACAGTCAAATTCAAATGGCAAGCTGGATCTATTGATTTCAGTTATGAATCTTTATCAAGGGAAAAGTGGCTTTACTTTCTCAGGAAATACATTCGTAGGACTTGACAACTAAAAAGGAAACAGGCTAAAATTCTGAAATTCATGACAAAAACTTAGGCCCAAATTGTTTGCTCCCTGTTTTGAATATATGGAGCCCTGTCCATAAAATCATGCAAAAGACTCCTGTGTAATCTCATTTGTTGGTAAGTTAACTTTCTCCTGTTTTCAACATCTTTCAAGAATTGCGCATTTTACTGCTTTCTTCCACAGGCAGCCCCAAAGCTCATCAGTTTCTACTTGTTTTGCTCAGCACTTGCTTACAGGCAGAAAAGGGATAGTAAAAACCTCATCTTAGTGTGGTAAATACCTGCTCTGTGTGTGTCTTCCAAAACATATGTGCTGAGTTTACTGGCCAAGAGATATTTTTCTTCCTGTCAGCATTGCACAGTCAATGCTGCTACAGGTCAGCAAACAACGTTCTGTTCTGCCTCATGCATCATTCACTTAAGTACCAGCTCACTCCCGATTCACTAAAAGGTTTAAGAGTCTGGGACAAGTTTCAAGTTAGTACTGAATTGTGTGGAAGGATTTATAGATTCTGATAGAAACCAGAAAACTTGGCAATTTCAACCTGGAAAAACCTGGCAGTTTTGGCCACGTTTTGTATCTCTTGGGGATCTTGATGGGAATTTTGCCTAAGCATGGTCTGCAAACTTGGTGCCTAATTTGTAAGGTCTTGTACAAATAAAATCATTATTATGACATTGCTGTTTAACAGGAAAAGTTATAAAGCAATCCCCCCTACCAAGCAGCATTGTAAATTATCAGATTTTTAAAATAATGTAATTACCATGTCAAATGCTTTGTGGGGTTAATGGATTTACTGATCTGTGGAGATGCGGAAAAGGAGTGCCAGCTATTTAGCAAGTTAAATCATGGGCAGGGACCCGAGTTGAATGCACCAAAAAATCTTAAATTCTGCAACCAGTGAAGCCAAATTCTGCAAATTCACCGCGAGCATTAATATTTGCATAATTAACTTGATTTGCATAACTATGCCGGCTGGGAAGCAAATTTGCAATAGGTTTGCCATAGAATCACAACTTTGCTAGTCAAACACAACTCAGCACCTCCCACACGCAAACATAGGGCCTTCCGACCCCACCCACCCACAATTCATCTCCCAGGGGCCTAGTTACCCTTGGGTCATGGTCGGGATTGGCTGATTCTGTGAGGATTCTGTGAGGATTGGCTGATTCTGCAAAAATCACTGCAAACTGCAGCAACGCAGTCAACTCAGGTCCCTGATCATGGGGAAGGTCTTAGGGCTACCTTTGCAGTTACAGACTGTAGGGACATCAGAGCATGTGCTCCATAACTGAACATATACATTTCTGATCTGTCCCCTGTTGCCCCTATGTGCTGTAGAGCAGTGCTTTGTTGTATCAACATTCCTAGGTGCATGCCAGTGTCAGGAAGTTCTAAAACTGCAGAATGAAAGGAGATGTGCTAAGGAGGAGACAATCTTAGTGCATTTTAAACTTCAAAGGATAATTTAGTGTTTTATCTGCAGTTTCTCAACTCAATAATAAAGTTAGATGTTGATCAACAGCAAGAAACTAAACAGGCCTTAATTAAATGTCTCCAGCATGATGGATTCAGAATGTTTGCAAGTGGTCTTAATTGTAACTTTGCTCACATGCCTTGCAACCTCAGATCACATGCCTCAGAACCTCTATACTTATTTTGTCGCTTGAAGCTTTACCCACATATTTCTGACATGCACTTTTGAAATACAAAACTTTTAGTGATACCAACTTAAGAATCAACTGTAGCCTACTGGCTGGGTATTTTTATGTGTGATTGTTGGGGCACAGTTGTTTACAATAAAAGATTTCAAGATATGAGAAAATGCTGGGCTAATATGAGGAAAGAGAAACACAAAGAGAAATAGGGACAAAAGAAAAGAAGCAGTTTATAATAAACAAGGCAAGAAAATTGGGTTCTGTCAATAACTAAAGTTAATGTAGTCTTTTTACTAGTAGATGTTCCTGATCTCTGCTTCCCTTAGCTAGCTCATTCACACATTTCCTAAGTCTTTACCTCAATTAGAGGAGGACTGAGGAGGAGGCAGTTGGCTTTGACTCCAATTACATTTCTCCTCTTGCTGTTGTTTTGCTAGCACAATCTAAAAATGCTGTCAAATACTTCCCCAATGATTTAAGAACACAACACACTTTTTTATCAAAAGCACTGCCAAGATTTTATGAGAAAATGTATCTTTCCCCCAAATTAATCATTTTCTGAGGTGAAAGCAAGCCGAGTTATCTACTGCCATTATGGCAATAAACTGCTACTAGTTCAAGTGCTTGGATAGGAAAAGCTATATATCTAAAATGGTAGTACGTTAAAAAAACAACAACAAAAAAACACAACAACTTATGGCAGGTTTATTTGTTTCCCACAAACATAAACATGGTATGGCAGCATGCACTCTTCTCAAGCCACTATTTACATAGTAATTCTGGAAGAGAAACTTAACAGACTAATGATACAAACATAAAAAGGCCTTTACCCTCTGTTTACTGAGCAAACAATATCCCCCGTGTCCTCGGATACACTTGCTTTATAGATTGATTTCTAAAAGGAGGAAAATATCTTCTTTGCAAAGGGCTGCACCCTTGCATGCTTACTTCAAGGTCATTTGAAGATAAAGGTGCTACTCTACACGCACGATGTTGGCTATAATTGAGAGCAAGCTAGTTTAAAGTTGTTGAGAAAGCTGTTGTGTTATCATGTACCCAAAATGGGTACCTCCATCTACTATGTGTCATGGCCCCGGGTCAGAGGGGGCTGCGTGGGCCGGCAATGGGTCTATTCCGCCCTCAGGGCTCCCATGGTGCCTTTTTCTGTGGGGGCGGTGGCAGCGCCGCCGGGACCGAGTCGCATCCTGGGTGGCCCCGGCAATGCTGCGGGATGCTGAGAAGGCGGAGCTCACGCTTATGCACACGGCGGGGGTGGCACCTCCCCCCATGTGGCGGCTTGCGGGCACGCACAGGGGCGGGACCACCGGCATAAAGGCCACCGTCGGGAAGCACCCGACGCTGGTGATTGCAGAGGAGGAAACCGGCCACGACTGAAGCTAAGTATGACGCGTTGTGTGTGATTTGGACTGTGCTAGTGTTACATTCTATGTGTATTCCCTTCCCCCTTGTCCCGTGGAGTAAGAATGAGAAGGTGTGTGAGAGAGAGTGAGGGGTTGGAGTGCGAGTGGATCGATAGAGACCTTCCCCCCCCCTTCCTGAGCACCCTTCCCTTGTGACCCTGGACCTCTCCCCGCTACCCCTCACGCTCTCTACACCCCATCTGTCCAAGCCCCCTTTCTCCCTGGGGTGGGTTATGACTGGTGGGTGTACGGTGTGAGGCCTTCGCTTCCCTACTGTCTCCACGCCCTGTGATAAGGGTCTGGCCTCCCTGAGACCACTGTGACCCACCTACTATCCTGACGGGCTCCTTTCTTGGAGATCAGTTCTTGGGACTGGGGCGAGGTGTGTCTGGGAGAGCTTGAGGACCCCTGACTGTGTGGATCCCTTCCCTGGGACCCTTCCCCCATCCCAGTGACAGAATCACCAGCTTACCTCCCCCTTTCACAGAACCCAGGGGATGGATATTGCAAAAGAAATGGGGGATCTGGTGCGTGCCGTGCAGTCCCTGGCCATGCAGGTCGGAGATCTGGAGGACAAGCACAAGGAGTTAGCAGCTGTGGTGGCCCAGGATCACGCCACAGTTGGTGCAACAGAGCTGGCCCCTGTCGAGAAGCCCCTGGAGCCACCACTTCCCCCACCTGTGGGGGCTGTGGTCCCCCGGGAACCTAAGCGGCCTTGAATAGAGAAATATGTGCGCGAGCGGAAGGCATTTCAGGGGATTATTGCACTATGCAAGCTCACGTTGTCTATGCAGCCTACTACTTATGCCACTGACAACTTGAAAGTAGCCTTTATTATAGGGAATCTGGGAGGGACTGCCTTGGAGTGGGCAACGACCCTAAGGAAGGCAGATAGCCCCCTCCTGCGTAATTATGCCGACTTCCTCAAGTAACTCGCCTTTCTATTTGACCATCTGCATTGAATTCGGGATGCAAAAGTCGCTATAATGTCCCTCCAGCAGGCAAAGGGGGGAGTTTTAGAATATATTAAGCAATTTCAGCAATTGGCATTGGAACTGCGGTGGCCTAACGATGTGCTTAAGGTGACGTTTTGTAGGGGTCTGAGCAACGAACTTAAGGACCAGCTTTCTTTCACTATGCTACCAGACACCTGGGAAAGCTTTCCGACTTTGGTACTTCAGATAGATGATCGTCTCTCAGAATGCCAAAGAGAATGATGACAGAAGTCCTGATCCTGCTTCTACTGCAGGGATCCGGCACATTTTATTAATGATTGTCCCATGCTACTGTCCCAGTGTAGCGGGATGGGAAACGCCAAAGGCCGCCGTGAAGCAAATCGCCTCTACCATTGGGGCCCCCGTGCTCATTTACAGATACCCCTTACTCTAACGATTGACATCCATTGCTCCGTTGTCCTATGGGTCCTGGTGGACTCTGGGGCTTCCAGTAACTTCATTGACATGAAGTTTGTCTGTTCATATGGGATCCCGATGCAACGAGAACAGCAGCCCAAAGATGTGCATTCCATTGATGGCTCCCCTTTGATTTCTGGACCAATTACGCTGCAGACACCCACTTCACACTGCGTAATAGACACCCACCAGGAATGAATGGGTTTTGACATCATGTGTACTCCGTTGTTTGTCCTTGTCCTGGGCTTGCCATGGCTGGAGCAACGTGATCCCCATATTATCTGGACAATGAGACAAATCACCTTCCCACCTCCCTTCTGCGCACAACATTGCCACAGGGTGAGAGCACATCTAGCAGGAAGTATGGTGAGTACCGGAGTCCCCCTCAGGGCCTGTCCCGAATCCCGCTCGAGTATTCCGAATTTATTGACATCTTTAGCAAGACCCAGGCAGCCGAATTCCCCCCATATTGGTCATACGACTGCCCCATCGATTTGATCCCGGGGGTCGAACCCCTGTTTGGGCACATCTATGTCCTGGCGGTGCCAGAACTAGAAGCGCTCTGGAACTATCTTGATGAAAGCCTGAAACAGCGCTTCATCCGTCATTCCCGGTCCCCTGCTGGGGCCCCCATCTTCTTCGTGTCTAAGAAGGACGGGGGCCTTCGGCCTTGCATCAACTACCACTGCCTTAACAGCATCACGATGAAGAACTGGTACCCGCTCCATCTGATCCCTGAACTACTTAATTGGCTCCAAGGGGCCTGGATCTATACCAAGCTGGACCTCTGAAGAGCGTACAATTTAGTATGAGTATGAGCAGGGGATGAATGGAAAACCGCCTTCAGAACTCAGTATGACCATTATGAATATTTAGTCATGCCGTTTGGCTTGGCCAATGCTCCCACCACCTTCCAGCATTTCATCAACAATGTGCTTCGAGAATATCTGGACGTTTTTGTGATTGTGTACCTTGATGATATCCTGATTTATTCTACAACCCTAGACCAGCATATATGGCAGGTCAGTCTGGTGTTACAATGGTTGCGAGAGCATAAACTCTATTGCAAGGAGGAAAAATGCGCCTTCCACCTGACAATAGTGGACTTTTTAGGGTTTGTTATTAGCTATGCAGGAATCAAAATGAACTGGTGGAAAATCGAAGCCTTGCAACAATGGCCCCCTCCGAAGGCTGTGAAACCTCTACAACGCTTCTTGGGGAGCGTAAACTATTATAGACATTATATCCCCAACTATGCTGAGGTCACCCTTCCTTTGACTGGGTTACTGAAGAAAAACCAGTTGTACCTATGGGGCCCCAAGCAGCAACATAGCTTCGAGTATCTAAAGGAGACGTTTACCCCTGCACCCCTATTGCAACACCCCGACTTTGACAAGCCTTTCTTTGTAGAATCTGATGCATCCAGAGGAGCACTTGGATCTGTCCTTCTACAGGAAGGAACAAGCTCCCCCCCTT
>QEPC01010648.1:1398541-1416165 GCA_003113815.1 Sphenodon punctatus | reverse complement strand
TGGTTGAAACTGACCCCATGTGGGTATTGAGCGTGATGAACATCTGGCGCGCGCCGTTCAGACGTTCAGGGCCCTTTGGCCCCACGGGGGGGTTGAGCGTGGTTCAGTGTGGTTGAGCGTGATCTCGTAACGTCTGAAATCACCCTATGTGTGGATCAGCCGTCAGCATTATCCGTCCACACGACCTTCTACAAAGCTTGACTTGGGGCCGTTTCCTATTACCCGCTAAGTCAACGATGTCACCTACACCGTCCGCCTACCCCCCTACCCCCGCCTATGCATTAATCCCACCTTTCATGTCTCCCTGTTGAAACCTGCCCGTTCCCCACCAGCTGGACCCCTGCCGCCTGCCAGGGACCTCGCTCCACTGCCGGACACCGACCACGAATATGAGGTTCGAGCCATTCGGCTCTGCTATGGCTGCCTCCAGTATTTGATTGACAATGAACGCTCCCGGGAACAGGCGACCAAAGTCTCCACTCCTTGCCTGGTCTGTTTGTTTCATTTATGCCATCCCTCGTGGTCATGGTCGGGGGGCTTGCGGGGGGTGGGTGGGTACTGTCATGGCCCTGGGTTGAAGGGGGCTGCGGGGGCGGTGGCGAGCCCAGAGAGCAGGCCGGCGATGGGGCCATTCCATCCTCAGGGCTCCTGCGGCGCCTCCTTTCGGGACCGAGTTGCATCCCGGGTCCCCTGGAAATGCCGTGGGACGCTGAGGTGGCGGGGCTTGCACTGTCATCCACGACGGGAGTGGTGCTCCGCATGCTTGCGGGCAAGCATGGGGGCGGGGCCATCGGCATAATGGCCAGCGTCAGGGGCGGGGCCATCAGTATAATGGCCTGATGCTGGTGATTGCAGAGGAGAAAACCGGCCACAATTGAAGCTAAGTTTGACATTTTGTGTGTGATTTGGACTGTGCTTGTGTTACATTCTACGTGGTGTTCTCTTCCCCCTTGTCCCGTGGAGTAAGAGTGAGTGGGTGTGAGAGACAGCGCAAGGGGTTGGAGTGCGAGTGGATCGATAGACACCGTCCCCCCCCTCCTTGGCACTCTCCCCTTTGGCCTAGCAGTGTGCAAGCCCTTCCCTTGTGTTCCTGGACCTCTCCCCGCTACCCCTCATGCTCTCTACACCCCATCTGCCCAAGCCCCTCTTCTCCCTAGCGTGGGTTATGACTGGTGGGTGTACGGTGTGAGGCCTTCGCTTCCCTACTGTCTCCACACTCTGTGATGATAAGGGTCTGGCCTCCCTGAGACCACTGTGCCCCACCTACTATCCTGACGGGCTCCTTTCTTGGAGATCAGTTCTTGGGACTGGGGTGGGGTGCGTGTGGGAGAGCTTGAGGACCCCTGGCTGTGTGGACCCCTTCCCTGGGACCCTTCCCCCATCCCAGTGACACTATGCCGTTGGTTGGCATGTGTGTAAATGGAGTGGAAGTTCCTAAGAAGTGGGACTTTTTCAGGCATACATGTAATGGAGGAACAGGACAAGGGGTGCAGCTATGGTCATGTTGATGATGGTGTGAGCAGGCCTAGAGGTTTGAGTGGTGCAATATGCACAGGACTTTTCCATGCATCATGCAGCAGGGTCAGGGCTTCAGCAGTGAGCACAGGGCTGAGGGAGCTGGCAAACTGATGGTATGCCTCCAGCCTAATCCATTTTGTGGTCCCAGAAAGATTAACATAATTTTGTTCTTGAAGTATTTTCAAAACTTTTTTTTAGAAGCTAAGAGTAAAATGCTTTTCCCCAAGGATGCAACCAAAAAACCAGATCACACACCTGAGTGGTCAGACAGTTTGTGTGGCGGTGGAGGAGCCTATAGCGTACCAAGCCATATTAAAAGTTTTGGTCTTCGCCTATAAAGCCCTACACAGTCTTGGCCCCTCATACCTCAGAGACCGCCTCACCCTCCGCATCCAAGAGCGTCCCCTTCAGTCTGCCGGGGGCGCTTTCCTGGAGGTCCCTTGTGTAAAGCGGGGGGCCACAAAAGAGAGGGCGTTCTTGGTGGCTGGGCCGCGACTATGGAATTCCCTCCCAGAGGAAGCCCGTCTGACCCCGAGTCTGTTGACCTTCCGCCGGGCTTGTAAAACCTGGCTGTTCTTCCTAGGCCTTTGGAGGATGGGAGGGAGGGATGGGATAAAAGGTTTGGGGTGGTGGTTGTTTTTAGGTGGATTTTTAGATGTTTTAAATTGGGTGTTTTATTGTTATTGTATTCATTGCTATTTTATATGTTGTAAGCCGCCCCGAGATGCCATGGGCATGAGGGGGCGGCTAAGAAGTGCAAATAAATAAATAAAATAAATAATAAATATATTCCTGTGCCTGCTCACAACTCCCAGGTATATATATGCATTGTGTGGGAAAGTCCCTGTGTTCTTTGCCTTTGTGCAGTGAAGGCATTGTACCTTGCCTTCACTGCTCAAAGGCAAAGATCAGGGACCTTTCCATACATGAAATCCCAAATCCTACCCTATGCTTTGCAGTGGAATTACACTAGTATTATTGCAACAGGAGAATTGGATAGTGGTTGCACAGTATTTGCTCCTAGAGAACATATATACATTGACATAAAATTATGAATACACTTAATGTTTTAAAGCAATCAGAAAAATTGTATCCTGATAATCCATTAATACATAACACAACCCCAGCCTGTGTTAAAATCATTTCTGCAACATATACACTGTATATCCAAGTCGATAAGTAGAAAGTTACACATGACTATGACTTGCTGTATTTTCTCTAATACTCTAGCGAAGTATTGTTTGGCTTCCAATTTATGTTCAATAAGCCCCGTCGCCGCGTGGCCCTGCCCGGCACGGGTAGCGGCTCTCGCGGCGGCGGTTTTTGTCCCCCCCCCCACCAGCTGTGAGAGAAGAAAGCGGTGGGCGGGGCGCACGGCAGGGACGTCGTCGGAGCAAGCGGCCTGGGGCGAAGTCTCGCGATGCGGGACTTCGCGGCCGCCATCTTGGAAACAGGCGCGAAGCGGCCATTCCGCGCCTGCAACGGAGCAGGAAACAGCGTGGAGCTCGGCCCAAGAAATTGATTTGAGGAGCGGGGGGTCAGGGCCAAGAAAGAACNTTGAAGCTTGTTGTGTGCCTGTCGTGAGTGAGTGAGTGTGGTGCCTGTGTGTTTGCGTGCTTGTGCAACATTCTGGTGAAGGTAAGTGAGTCTTCCTTTGGGTGTCAGGGGAGCACCCCCCCCTGGGGCCTTCCCCGGAGTGCAAGCCCTATCCTGCCTTCCCCCCTGCCTGGGACTCTCGCACCCCCGCCACCCACCAGTCTCACTCCCTTGCCCTTGCCCTATCCTATACCTGTGTGTGTGTGTATCCAGCGGCAAATCAGGCATGTGACCACCCCGGTGCCCAATGATGATACAGGCTGGGGACTACGCATCCTGCTAGCCCTATTCCACCCTGAGGGCTTGTTTTCTGTACATAGCCTTGCTGCTCCCCCTTTCCCAGTGAGAGTGTGCGTGTTCCCCCGTCTGGGTACCTCCCCCAGGGCCAACCCCCGCCTGGGGAGTCCCCCATTCCCCACACACATGACTATGACTTGCTGTATTTTCTCTAATACTCTAGCGAAGTATTGTTTGGCTTCCAATTTATGTTCAATAACAAAGTGTTCTCATCAGTTATGTACTATCTATATTTTAACAAGAGGCTCCCACAAATATTTCTCTTTTAATTTATAGTTACTATAATACTAAAAATGCATGTTCTACATAGAGGGGGACTTCAAGACTGGGAAATTTATTTATTGGTTTTCTTGTTCAAGTAGAAACATTTTGTCATAAACACACACAACCAAGGCGGGAAGCATCACCACTGGGCAAATAAATTCATACTCTGAGCGTTTGGTGGACATATTTACAATTCTGGTCTGAGACATGTACTGTCCATGGACTAATTCTTGAAGTCTCTCTCACAAAAAAAAGTTGTAACATTCCATAGAACAACGCACTGCCCAACCAACAAGGGTATTCTCCACTGGGAAATTAAAACAAAAAAACCTGATATTTGGATCTAAAAACAAATAATTCCAACACATTTGGTCAGGGATGGAAGCTCTCTCTGAGAGAGATCATCCAGAGAGGGTGTTTCATCCACTAAAGTGGCAGGATTTTTACAAGGAGCTCCCAACTCCTTGCATACCACTGGTCTTCACTGCTTTATTTGATACTTTCACAGCTGAGCATATTTCAGTGTACATGTCAGACCCTGAGGTAGGAAGTGTACATCAGCAGCGCTTGACTGAGATCAATGGAGCTATATAGTGCTTTACACCAGCTGGGAATCTGCCTCACACTTTTCATGTGGTAAAACTAGGGTTTATACATCACGTTAATCACACAGAAAACCCTGTGCATGTGCTTATCACATAAAAAATTACACATCTGCTCGTTTACAGATTTACAAGTGTGCTGGCAGTTCTATCAGTAACTTGTATGTGTCTCACTCTATCATCATTGCTGCCGGTTTGCACATGCACTATAGGCCCTGTGCCGGGGTGCATGCGACTTGCACGTGCACTGCGTATGCTCCGTGTGGCAGTCCACAGGGCATGGGATCAGCTCCACTGTTCTTGCATCCTAGCATTTGTGCCATCAATTTTATGCACATTATGTGAACCCCCTCACTGTGGCTATTTCCAGGATCGGTGCCAACCTTACCTGCCTGGGTTGGAGCATTTGCAGGCCATGTTACGCCAAGTTTCTGTATTTGCTGTCTGCAGTCATAGCACCGGCATCCAAAACCTCTTGCATGTCAGCTGCTTTTCTAATCTGAGACAGTTCAGCAGATCTCTAAATTATCACTTGCTAATCAATCAGTCCAGTAATCAGGAAGTATGGTAGCAATGGGCCTTGGTCTCAAAATGCCAACTGCACCTCCACCTACTCCCAAATGTCCAACATGGTTACGAACTCTGGCAGTGTCTATGACCTTCTTTAATAGTGGGTGGTGGTGAGTAGTGTATACTATAGTGCAGCTAGAGGAGTAGCAATTCAAATTGTCAGACAGACTGATTACACTGTTTGGTGCAATGGCTGAACAAGTTCTTTTCCATCAGCTGCGAGATTAAACAGAACAGCATCTCCAGACCTTTTTATGGTACAGCTACCTGGACACTGTCACAATTCCAAATGTCCAGTAGTCAGAGTCTCCATTGACAAAAACTGTATCGTTATACTCCCTGCCTGGAACTGCACCCCAAATCTATCTGTGTCTGTTAATGTGCTTCTCTTTTCAAATATACGTTCAACTTTCTATTTAAGATTTTTTGCTTTGATGGGGAATTTATGAAAACAGGTGTTTTGGAACTGGGAAGGTTTCAATTTACTCGGTAACTTTTGCTTTCCTTTTGAAAGGCCACAGCTTTGACAGGCAGTCAGGAAACTTTCATGGTGATCAAGCCCTCTACTGGCCAATAGGAACTGGAGGCTTGTATCCAGACATCATCATATTTGATGTGGCAACAAATCCCAGGACACGCTGTGCATTGTGATGTGATGTAACAGCAGGCTGGTTCAGCCTTACCTCATCATTCTTGGAAATGCTGGGAACATTTATTTGAGGGCCTCTCACAATGCAGCTCTTTCATTTTGTCATGACTACGACCACACAGGTGTATGAAACCCTCACGTGGAACAGTGGCTGGCTCTTGGGCTCCACTGGGTACAGATGGAAGGCAAAACTCCCCTTGGTGCCTGCAGCTGGAAGGGGTTTGTTTACCAGGCCACTGTGCTTTCAGGGGCTGGGTCAAGTTGGGGCGGTCATGGATGGCAGCATGGCACCTCAGGTGGCATGGGGACTAGGCATCATCTTTTTTTGCCCCTTGACTAAAGTGCACCCCTAAAGGGAGGGCACCACATTGCTCTGTCCATGTATGGGAACTTGTCAAGCATGTCAAGTTAAGGCGAGGTTTGCCAGTGCAGATTTTTTGCTTGCTGGCAGCATTGGGCCATATCCTGATTGTAGCCCAGCTTCTGCACCTCATCCAAGATCTGCTTGAAAATCGCCACATTCAGATAGCACTTCATTGGTTCCTTTCGTTCCCCTCTCCCAGCCGGATGAGGACCTTGATCTTTTCTTTGCCCCAAAACAAGGAATGCTGGCAGGCCAACTCTTGGGAGGCCAGTGGCAGGAAGGATTGCTGAATTTAAATGTGCTGGCTCATTGTGATTTGAGCAATTGCTGAGTACACATGACGACACTCGCCTCTCAAAATGCAACTGCCTGGAAAGAGCAACTGCCAGTGACTGCTGATTGCTAACCATGCTGATCAAGAGGAATGCATCTTTGAAAATGGCATGTTCAAACTAGTTAAGATTGAGGCAGACTGTGAGGAATTACAAGGAGGATCTTGCATGACTGGGCAATCAAATGGCAGATGAAATTCAATGCTGAGAAGTGCAAAGTGATGCACATAGGAAAAAATAATCCTAACTTACCCATTCACAATGCTGGGTTCTAAATTAGGTGTTACCACTCAGGAAAAGAACATTGGAGTCATTATAGACAGCTCATTGAAAACATCAGCTCAATGTTCAGCAGCAGTCAAAAAGGAAAACACAATCATCATCTTTACTTTTTATATAGTACCCCCCTGCCCTGCCATGGCACTCAGAGTGTGTTACAACTTCTTAATCCTCACAACAACCTGTGAGATAGGTTAGGCTGAGAGAATAATGTGACTGGTCCAATGTCACTAAGTGAGTTTCTGACTAAGGCAAGACTAGAATCGCCCCCCGGTCCAAGTACTTTGTGCTTAGCCATTACACCACACTGGCTCTCTACAAGGAGAGAATGTTAGGAATGATTCAGAAAGGGATATAGAACAAACACTCATAAATCTAGGTTATGACCACAACTTGTGTATTGTGTGCAGTTCTGGTAGCCACATCGGAAAAAAGTTATCGTAGAAGTGGAAAAGGTGCAGGGAAGCAAAAATGATCAGCACTATGGAATGACTTTCGTACAAGGAGAGGCTCAAGAGGTTAGGGCTCTTTAGCTTGGAGAAGAGACAAATGAGGGGCTATGACAGAAGTTTACAAAATCATGAATGGTGAGGAACAATTAAGATACCTGTTATTTATCTTCTCTAATAATACTAGAACTAGGAGACACTCTATGAGACTAACTGGCAGCAGATTTAAAACTAACAAGAGGAAGAACTTTTTCACTCAACATACCATTAACTTCTGGAACTTGTTGCCAGACAATGTTGTTAAATAAGCCCATACCATACCATACCCTACCATACACTTTATTAAGGCTATCCATCATATTAGCAAAATATAACTGACAATAATAAAACAGGCATATAATCCAAACTACACCAATCTCAATCATAAAACAACAAAAAGTCATCAGTTCAGAGAACCTTCTCAACGCATAACATTAATGAGACAAAACTGAAGCTCCAATAATTATATCAAGTCAAATAATCAATTTTAGAGCAAATCAGTCTCAATCATAGAAGGGCAGATTTGGCAGACAAAAATAATCACATCAAATAAGGCCAATAGCAAAACAGGGTTTTAAAAAGGATTGAATAAAGGTCCATAAATGGTTATTAGTCAAGTTGGCTGTGGGGCATAACCTCTGACTGTTGGGACCTATTAGGGAATGGATCACTCCATTGTGACCTGTTGTGTACTTTTCTGACGGGACCAAAGGTGGCCACTAACGGAGGCAGGATGCTGGGCTGGATGGACCATTGGTCTGACCCAGTATGGCACTTCGTATGTTCTTATGACCTCATGGGAAGCATGTGCAGGCTCTTAACCCACAAGACAGGGTCCAGCAATGCTCCTGAGACGACCTTACTTGCTTCTACACATCTCCCATTTTGGCCCAAAATTTAAACAATGGTAACCACTCACTTTTGGTGCAAGTTCACTTGTGGATTACAGGGCTGGATTTTGAGCCCTGTAATCGGCAAGAGAAATTGTGCCAGAAATGGGCTAAAACCCCATGGCACAGGAGCGGAGCTTCCTGCAATTCCCTCTGGTGTGAGTTCGGCTCATGCCAGTCCCTCCCCTCTCCTGTCTCATGTGCAAGCGTCCTGAGATGTTCTCCTCCCACCTCTCATGAGAACAGAGGGAATCTTGAAGTACTGAGAACACAGTCTTCTTCGAATTCAAATCTGACCACCAGACTCACAGCTTATAACTGGTGTGGGCACAGGTAAAAAAAATAATTTAAAATATTTTAATGAAACAACCAGTCTAACCTTCCTATGATGCTCCCTTATTACCCTCCAACCTAGTCTCAGGGGACTGCATCAGATAAATATTGCTCACCACATTTGAAACTAAATAGGATAGAGGATGGCCAAAAAATTATTATTTTTAATTTTCTTCTTCTTGCTTTTAAGTTAAAGCCCATCTAAACTGTCCCAAGCGCCAAAACAAACTCTTTAAACCTAGTTGGTGGAGGGTCACCAGTCCAAAATGTTCAGGCTACTCATGTCTTCCCCAAGCCCCTGTGAAAATGGCTTCAAAACTATCATAACGTTAAAAATATAAATGTTTGGTTCTTTTCCCTTACCTTGTGGTTTCTAGGCCTTTAATGCACACTACAATTATATTTCAGGTTTTCTCCTCCACAAACATGCAGGTTATATTCTTACAGTTTTATATTTTAAGAAATCCCTAAAATCATGAGACTTGTTATAAAATGGAAGTTGGCAGCATTGATAATTACCATTTTGCTTTCCATTCTGCTGCTCACTTGTACTCTCTCTTTACTAGAGAATTACAGTATACTGTTTGAAGAACTGTCTTAACTGCCCATCTCACCATTAACACAAACTACAGGTGTTAATTATGATTTTCTTAGGGCTAAATATCAGACTAGCTGTAATGGTTTTATGACCAGTGAGCAAAATGATTAACTGAAAAGATTCATCTGGCCTTCCTTCTCTTGGTCAAAATGTACCTGTGGACTACTGAAATCTCCCACAATGTGCTGCTTCTTGATACTGAACCCCAAACCATGAGACACAACCAAAATGACTTACATAAGGTTCGTCGCCCCCACGGCCCTCCTCGGCACGGGGAGCGGCTCGAGGGCGGCGGCTATTGTCCCACCCCCGCCTTTCAGAAGAAGACGCATAGAGGCGGGGGTGCACGGCAAGGAAGGATGCAGCACGAAGCGAGCTCTCGCGAGAGGCGGGAGCTCGCGGCCGCCATCTTGCCCTAGGAGCGGATCCCGCCATTCCGCGCCTGGGCAGCAGCAAATGAGCACCCTCCCATCCTCCCCTTTTGCACTGTGGGTAGAACTGGTTGCTGAACTTGGGTTCAGGGCCAGGAAGGAATTTTGGCCACCAGTACGATTGGCTCAGGTTCTGGTTGTTTTTTTTCCGCCTTCCTCACAGTGTCAATTTAATCTGGCCACAGGTGGGAAGGGGATACATGAGAGTTAAAACTCTCGCACCGCAGGGGTCCTGTGAGTTAATGAAGTTAGACGGCAGGGATAGTCTGCTGCCAGGTCATCTCCTTACGAGATGGGATCCACGTGAATGCTAGAGCTTGCCCGGCCAGCGTCACGTAGGACCCAGGAAGGGAGGCGGGGTCACGGGGCCTAGGACAAGGGCGGTCCAGGCTCATCACTGACTCTGCTCACTTCCTTTCTTGGGTCACCATAGGCAACGGCCTCCTGATCCGGCTGTGGGCGGCCGGGCAGGCGTGACATTGCAGCAGCTATAGTTAGCACTGTTGCGGTACTGAGGAACATCAGACCGCCTTGAGTTTACTATAGTTAAGTTAGTCGTTAGTTAAAGTTGACAGGACCCGGAAGCGCATAGCCCCCTCCTCCCCTGATTGGGCTAATAAAGTTTGGTGCGGCCTATTTACCCCACAATGATGGTGCCTGTGTCTTTTTTTCAGGGTGCGGGACAATGTTACTTTGGACGTACTGAACCATTATAGTTGGCTGACTTCCAATTATTAATTTCCTACTGACCTAAGCTAGAATTTACATCAAATCTATCAACATCAGTGGACCCAATCTTGTGTGCTCTTTCTTCCATGTGAGTTTTGAATAGATGAGAATTACAAGGTCAAACATAATGATCCTTGGTATTGGGAGATCTTTTCTTCAGAAGGTCAGGTTGAGTGCAGCTTCTGCCACCTTAAACTCATGATGCCTATCAACCTTCCAAAAATATGGGTCATAGAATGGTCCATCTGTGCACTTGAATGTGATTTGCCTCACTGAGGGGGATCGTCCATACTGCATATTGGGAATTCAATATGTGTTGGTGCTATACAGGGACATCCAGATTTCACACATGGAGACTCAGATCAGCAGCAACTCACAGAAATGCCCACCGTATACAACTAAACAAGGAGGTAACCCTCCCAATTCAGCATTAGAATGTTCCAGAATATGCCTAATTAGAAAATTGAACTCTGGAAAACTGCTGTAATTTGAAAGTGTACTTTTTTTCCTGAGATGAAAAGAAAACAAACAGTAAAAACCTATCTTGGCAAATTTGCAGTACATCCCTGTGTGAAAATTTTGATACCAACATACTAAGCCTGCAGTCAGCACACACAGTTCTCATCATGTCATACTCTCTAAAATTAAAAGCACTGAGATTAGACATTGGCTGTCTGGGAAGCTGTCCTGTATACTCCAACAGTTCAGGACTGGACGTTTTGGGAGATAGTGCTGTCAGTTCAATACAGGAGCTGTCAGTCTGAAGAAGACCTGAGTCTAAATCTTGTTTAAGATCAAGTGTGATAACAGATTTGAATGAGAAGGGATCACAAATTTCATCTCTGGCCTTCTGAGCAGTGGTTCCCAAACATTTTGCCCTCAGGACCCCATTTTGAGACTTAAATGTAAACCCGTGACCCTAGAGAGCAAAAAAGGCATGCAAAGCAGAGCAAATATCAATCAGGATCACAAAACTGGTGTGACTCCAATGATATCAGTTAGATCCTCTGAATTTACACTTGTGTGACTAAGAGCAGAATTTGGTCCGCGGTTCTCCAGTCACTACATCTAATTACAAAGGAGAGGAAATCACTAAAAATAATTTTAAAATCCTTTAAAAATAAACAAACATAGAATAACTGAGAATCAAGCAGGGGTGAAATTACCACACAAGGATGAAGATACGACCTTCCTGGAGCTCTTCCAGCTTTAAGAAGTTTCCTCTGCAAATATATGGTTGAACATTCCAACCCTCCCAACTTCAATCCTGTAGCTGAACACCTCAGGAGATATTATTTTTGTCCAGCTTAGAGAAGTGTTCTGATATGTGAAGATTCCAGCTGATTAACACAGTTATTTTCATGGAGGACATAAAGCAGATATGTTCAGTGGCCAGGACAAGACAGAAGCTGCTGTACAAGAGTGCAGTATATATGCAAAGCAGAGCAAATATCTATCAGGATCACAAAACTGGCCTCACTCCATTGATATCAGTTAGTTCCTCTGAATTTACACTTTTGTGACTAACAGCAGAATTTGGCCCGCTGTACTCCAAGCTTAGGGGACTGGAGGTTACTTTGTAAGCCCAGCAATTTTTGAAGACTAGATGAGGACCAAATTCCTGGGCAAGGATCACAGTTTGGGGGCCACCGATCTAAGGGATCAGAACAGGTAGGAAGGGTAGTGAGGATTACAACGATTACCATGTTAAGAAGGAGAAGCAGCATTAGCTAACTACCAACTCTTTCTTAGTAGCAACATTTTTTTCTACCAGCATGGAAACTTTTCTGTAACCAAGAGGCAAATGTTCATGAACAATATTTAAGGACTAATTCTGAAATCTGGAAATCTGAAAACTTTACTTAGGCAAAATTCCTTTTTGTTTCAATGAGTATTTTGCCTAAGTACCACAGGCTGAAGCCCACAATTTTCATTGAACCCCCAAATAGCACATCTGCACCAGATACATTTAGAATAGGACTCAAAAAAAAACAAGATATCCTGACTCATAACAAAACACAGAAAAACAAATACATTCCCTTTACTGATTTCCTAAATCACCACTAGTACATAATTCAAACACTTATTTAATGATCAAATAGGATCTTTGGTTAAAAGGCAGCACACAGTAACCATGACAATTATTTGGCAATAGGAAAAATATTATGTAAAACATACGTAAATAACATGAATAACAATATCTTCAATAAATATGTAATTAAATGTTTATGATTCAGACTGTGGAAAGACTAATGCACTCAAAATAACCTATGAATCTTTCAATAGTGCTTTTAGGGTCAGCCTTGCCTAGTAAAATTACCAGAAAAACCTGTGGAAGATTTACAAACTGGCAGTCAGCAGCCTCAAACCACTTTTTACTTCAGTGCCTGCCATTTAAAACTATAACCACTTCCACTGACTACATTCTGTCAGTAGAGAAGGAAACAAATACAGGAGATTCACACTTCACTGATTCTTTGATCTCTATTAGCTTCCCTTCATTCATCATGAGCAGTCATGCTGACTGCATGAGTTCACCAATTATCACTTTAAGCACTAGACAGGAGCTAAATAATCACAAAACACTCGCTTCCATGAGCAGGCATCACACTGTATTGTTGTAATCTGTCTTCAGGCCCCAAATACCTCAGGCATTAAGCATGAAAAAACTTGCTTTTTCTACCCATTTCAAAAAATTAAGAACCAATACTTCTGTGACTTGAGCAATTTCTCTGATGTAGGCATCCACTGGACTTATAATAACCTACTTGTGTCAGAGCAATAGATCAAAATCAAGTTGACATGTCCCAGTCAATGCCAGGACAACAAAAAATGATTTCCCCAATTTATTGAGAATAGAGAATGTGGAATGATCTCCTACTGTTTACTTCTGGGTTTTATCATACAAGAGGTAGAAGAATGATTCCAATTTTCAGTCAGGATGTTTATATATTTGAAAATCAATACAGAATTTAACTCAAGTTTGAGCAAACTAATTAGCCCTAGACCTAATTCTTCTTCCTAGCAATCAATCAATGTGGTTTAATCAAATTCTAATATAAAATCAAACGGTTATTAAGAAAAATATATAATTGAGGATAAACTGAAAAGGAGGGAAAAAGATGGTTCCCAGCCGAGGACACCCTCCTCTGCACCAGCTCTTCTGGGCCCCAAACCTAGCTGGCTCACCTAATCTGTGGGGTAGCAGTTGGATCCATTGAGTGCCTACTCTCCGTCCTACGAACTATATAGCTTGGGGACAAACTTTCCATGGTAAAGTCAGATAGATCCAGGGAGTCTGGGACATGTCCTGACTGGATGTCTGGTCTTAATTCTTCCCACCCCCTCTCAGTCTTTTTAGTTATGTCTTTGGGCCCTTCCTCATTCCCATCAGTCTCTCCTTCTCTGGTCCCTTATTTCCCACTGTCCTTGTTCTCCTCTTCCCTCACCATTTAGCTGTTTACCTATAAGAAAATCTCCACCCTGCAATTTTAAACAAAATAAAAACACCCACCAATTTCCACTACCTTACCCTGCTCTTCTGAAAGAGGAAAAAATCATGAGCTAACATGAGGCTTGCTAGCCATCAAATCCCTCACTTTGCTGGTATGTTCCTTCTCTTTCCCTTACCCCATGTCAGTCTTTTAAAAATTAAACTGTAGGGACAGGGACTAAATATGTTTGTCCAGAGTCTAGTACAATGAGACCTCATTCTTGTTTGGTCCTTAACCACTGTCACAATATACACAGTGAATAATAATAATCAGACCTGAAGGGATATCTTTAGGCCATTGTGAGTAGCTAAAAGGAGAATTTGAATAGGAAAAAGTCTCCCCTAAGTAGAGTTTTGTTGACAGTGTCTTCCCGGTATAAACTACCACCACTTAACAAAACCCACAAATAAACCAAAATTAGGTGAATGAATTCTGACTGTTTATGAGAGGCTTTCAGTTCCCTGTGTGCATGCCCAATATCACATATTATATGCAGATACATTAATTGCTAAATCTTTGGCATACCAAACTGCAGAGTTACACAAATAAATCCCTGTAACAAACACCTATATTTATTTATTTTTTATTTATTACTACAGTTCTATATCCTGCCCCTCCTGAAAGACAGCTTGGGGTGGCTCACAATTTTAAATACAGATAAAAACAATAAAACAATAAACAAATTAATAAAAATATAAAATCTCAGCAGGGAGAATTAAAAAATTAAATAAAAAACAGAAACAAAGGATAGAAACAAAAACCCTCCCACCATAACCCTCAACCCCCTCAACCTACCCGGCCCCCTCGCCAAAAGCCTGATGAAACAGCCAAGTCTTACAAAATTGTTTAAAGGAGGAACGGTCCGGGCCCACCCAGGCCTCTGCGGGGAGGAAGTTCCACAGCCGTGGCGTGGCCACTGAGAACGCCCTCCCCATCGTGGCCCCCTGGAAACCCAAAGGAACTCAAGAAAGGCGCCTCTGGTGGACTACAGTGATCCTCGAAGAAGAAATAGAGGTTACTTACCAATAACTCTGTTCTTTGAGAGAGCGCCGCATATTCTCACTATTGGGATTCACTTTCTGCTCCGCAGGTACCGGAAAACCTCTTGTCAGCAGTTTCCAGGCAGAAGATGTCCTGGAAAAATCTAGAACATGGTGAGGGCTCCGTCCCTCCTCCCCCCTCCAGAGAAAAGCATGGGCCCCAGATCGCATGAACGTATAAAAGGGGGTGGAGTCCTCGCCGCCTCAGTTCCTTCGAATCCCGTCCCGGGAAGACCAAATTAAGGTACCTCCGAGACAGAGGGGAAGGCTGGGTGGGATGTGAGAATAAGCGGAGCTCTCTAGAAGAACAGAGTTACTGGTAAGTAACCTCTATTTCTTCTTCAAGGATCTCCATGATTCTCACTATTGGGAGAGTGAGTAGCAGTAAAGTGACCTACCTCAAGGAGGGTGACGAGGAGGTCAATCGAAGAGAGACTGTAAAACTGCTCTACCCACGTTCGAGTCCAATCTGGCCGCCAGGTCCAGGGAGTAGTGCTTGGTGAAGGTGTGCACTGAGGACCAAGTAGCAGCCTTACAAATGTCGAGAATAGGAACCCCACGGAGATTGGCTAAAGAGGAGGCAACTGCCCTAGTGGAGTAAGCTTGACGGTGAGAGGGGGTTGGCTTCCCCACCCGTTCATAGCACTTCTGAATGCACAGGAGGATCCACTTAGACAGCCTTTGTGGCGTAAGACGGACCCCAATGCGTTGGCCACCATATGAGATAAACAAGGCATCTGATGCTCTGATCGGTCGAGTATGATTAATGCAGAAGGTGAGAGCTTGCTTGACGTCGAGAGTATGAAGCGTCTGCTCCGCTCATGAAGAATGTGGCTTCGGAAAAAAAACAGGTAAGGAGATGGTCTGATTTAAATGAAAGGGAGAAACAACTTTAGGGACGAACGAAGGGTTTGTCCTGAAGTCCACCTTATCACTGTGGAAGTGAGTGTAGGGAGGAGATGCTCGAAGTGCGGAGAGTTTAGAAATGCTTCTAGCAGAGGTGATGGCGAGTAAGAAGGCCGTCTTGAGCAAGAGATTCTCCTGGGAGCAGGTGGCCATAGGCTCAAAGGGAGGTTCCATGAGCTTAGTCAGGACTAGGTTAAGGTCCCACTGTGGGGCTGGCTGCGAAGTTGGCGGGAAGGAGTTGACCAAGCGTCTCCAGAAAGTTCTCGTGAGTGGGTGAGAGAAGAGAGTGTCGGCTCCTTCTGGTTGTAGGCGAGAAGAAAGAGCCGCTAGGTGTACTTTGAGGGAGGCGATGGAGAGTCCAGAGCCGTGCAGATATAATAAGTATCTGAATACGTGGAGCATGGAAAGAGAAGTTAGGGAGCAAGGAAGAGAAGTGCACCAGGCCGAAAAGCGAGACCACTTTGCGGCATAGCAGGCGTGCGCAGAGGGTCGGTGGGAGTTGAGTAGAACTTCTGCAACCTGGAGTGGGGGGCGTTCTGCATTAAGATTGGATTAACCAGGCGGAGAGATGGAGCACCCGTAGGTCGTGGTGGAGGACCATGCCCTGTTGGCGGGAGAGGAGGTTGGGTAGCAGTGGGAGGAGTATGGAGTCCACTGCTAGATTCTGCAGAGTCTGAAACCACGGTTGACGGGGCCAGGATGGGGCTATGAGGATCATGTGGGAGCGATCTACCTGGGCCTTGTGGAGAACCTTGTACACCAGAGGGACAGGAGGAAATGCATATAAAAAGGGCCCACTCCAGGAGATGGAGAAGGCATCGGAGATCGACCCCTGAGCTCGACCCACTCTGCTGCAGAATTTTTGAAGCTTTGCATTTTCCCGTGTTGCAAACAGGTCTACTGCAGGAGTGCCCCATGTGCTGAAGAAGTCATTCAGTACTTTGTCTTTGAGAGTCCACTTGTGTTGGTCGGAGCCTCTGCGGGTGATCTGATCTGCGAGGGTGTTGTCTTGGCCTACAAGATGAATTGCCTGTAGGTGAATATTGCGCTCGATGCACCACGCCCAAATAGTCTGAGCCTCAAGGGAGAGGCGAGTGGATCTCGCGCCACCTTGTTTGTTGATGTACCACATCGCTGCAGTGTTGTCTGTGAGGATTAAGACATTCCAACCTGCGATGTGGTTGACTAGAGCTTTGAGTGCCCAACGGATGGCCCTGAGCTCAAGCAAATTTATGAGACCAGAGGCCATGAACCCTTGTGTTGTCCATGTGGGCTCCCCATCCTGTGAGTGAAGCATTGGTAGTGATGGACATCTCTATCTGAGGAGGATTGAAGGGCATGCCGATCAGGAGGTGAGATGGGTCGATCCACCAAGGGAGATCTGTGAGGACCTCTAGAGGAATGGTTATTCTCATGGAGAGGGGGTGATGGGTCAGGGTGTAGACCTGTGCAAGCCACTGCTGTAGGGGTCGGAGGTGAAGGCGGGTGTGCGGTGTCACAGCTGTAGTTGCAGCCATGAGTCCTTGAAGATGGAGAAAGTAGTGGACGAGTCTGGTGGTTCAGGCTGACAGGGCTGAAACGGTGGATACGATGTCGTGAAACCTGTCTATAGGGAGGTATGCATTCGACTGTAGGGTGTCCAGCACAGCGCCGATGAATTGGAGCCGTTGAGTAGGTACCAGCTGCGACTTGTTGTAGTTGATAATGAAGCCTAGTGCCTGTAAAAGAGATAGAGTCTCGTGGAGGTGGGTTAGCAGGGTGTGTCTGCAGGATGCAGCAAGAAGCCAGTCGTCCAGGTATGGGAACACTCTTACTTTCACTGTCCTCAGGTGAGCCGCTACCACTGCCACACATTTGGTGAAGACACTTGGGGTTGTAGAGAGGCTGAACGGGAGGACCGAGTATTGGAAATGACGGTTTCTTACGGGAAAGCGTAAGTATCTTCTGTGAGCAGCGTTAATGGAAATAGGCATCCTTAAGATCAAGGGAGGCCAACCAGTCTCTTTGTTGAAGGCTGAGAAAGATAATAGGGAGAGAGGTCATACGGAATTTAAATTTTCTAATGTACTTGTTAAGGTGGCGCAGGTCCAAAATTGGCCTGAACCCCTTGTCCTTCTTGGGGACTAGGAAGTAGCTAGAATAGAAGCCTGTATTTCGTTCAAGAAGGGGAACCTCTTCAATTGCCCCCTTGGCAAGAAGCTCCTGTACCTCTAGTAGTATTTGAGTGTTGGGGGGGGGAACCCC
>QEPC01010648.1:1366982-1398100 GCA_003113815.1 Sphenodon punctatus | reverse complement strand
AGAGATTCTCCTGGGAGCAGGTGGCCATAGGCTCAAAGGGAGGTTCCATGAGCTTAGTCAGGACTAGGTTAAGGTCCCACTGTGGGGCTGGCTGCGAAGTTGGCGGGAAGGAGTTGACCAAGCGTCTCCAGAAAGTTCTCGTGAGTGGGTGAGAGAAGAGAGTGTCGGCTCCTTCTGGTTGTAGGCGAGAAGAAAGAGCCGCTAGGTGTACTTTGAGGGAGGCGATGGAGAGTCCAGAGCCGTGCAGATATAATAAGTATCTGAATACGTGGAGCATGGAAAGAGAAGTTAGGGAGCAAGGAAGAGAAGTGCACCAGGCCGAAAAGCGAGACCACTTTGCGGCATAGCAGGCGTGCGCAGAGGGTCGGTGGGAGTTGAGTAGAACTTCTGCAACCTGGAGTGGGGGGCGTTCTGCATTAAGATTGGATTAACCAGGCGGAGAGATGGAGCACCCGTAGGTCGTGGTGGAGGACCATGCCCTGTTGGCGGGAGAGGAGGTTGGGTAGCAGTGGGAGGAGTATGGAGTCCACTGCTAGATTCTGCAGAGTCTGAAACCACGGTTGACGGGGCCAGGATGGGGCTATGAGGATCATGTGGGAGCGATCTACCTGGGCCTTGTGGAGAACCTTGTACACCAGAGGGACAGGAGGAAATGCATATAAAAAGGGCCCACTCCAGGAGATGGTGAAGGCATCGGAGATCGACCCCTGAGCTCGACCCACTCTGCTGCAGAATTTTTGAAGCTTTGCATTTTCCCGTGTTGCAAACAGGTCTACTGCAGGAGTGCCCCATGTGCTGAAGAAGTCATTCAGTACTTTGTCTTTGAGAGTCCACTTGTGTTGGTCGGAGCCTCTGCGGGTGATCTGATCTGCGAGGGTGTTGTCTTGGCCTACAAGATGAATTGCCTGTAGGTGAATATTGCGCTCGATGCACCACGCCCAAATAGTCTGAGCCTCAAGGGAGAGGCGAGTGGATCTCGCGCCACCTTGTTTGTTGATGTACCACATCGCTGCAGTGTTGTCTGTGAGGATTAAGACATTCCAACCTGCGATGTGGTTGACTAGAGCTTTGAGTGCCCAACGGATGGCCCTGAGCTCAAGCAAATTTATGAGACCAGAGGCCATGAACCCTTGTGTTGTCCATGTGGGCTCCCCATCCTGTGAGTGAAGCATTGGTAGTGATGGACATCTCTATCTGAGGAGGATTGAAGGGCATGCCGATCAGGAGGTGAGATGGGTCGATCCACCAAGGGAGATCTGTGAGGACCTCTAGAGGAATGGTTATTCTCATGGAGAGGGGGTGATGGGTCAGGGTGTAGACCTGTGCAAGCCACTGCTGTAGGGGTCGGAGGTGAAGGCGGGTGTGCGGTGTCACAGCTGTAGTTGCAGCCATGAGTCCTTGAAGATGGAGAAAGTAGTGGACGAGTCTGGTGGTTCAGGCTGACAGGGCTGAAACGGTGGATACGATGTCGTGAAACCTGTCTATAGGGAGGTATGCATTCGACTGTAGGGTGTCCAGCACAGCGCCGATGAATTGGAGCCGTTGAGTAGGTACCAGCTGCGACTTGTTGTAGTTGATAATGAAGCCTAGTGCCTGTAAAAGAGATAGAGTCTCGTGGAGGTGGGTTAGCAGGGTGTGTCTGCAGGATGCAGCAAGAAGCCAGTCGTCCAGGTATGGGAACACTCTTACTTTCACTGTCCTCAGGTGAGCCGCTACCACTGCCACACATTTGGTGAAGACCCTTGGGGTTGTAGAGAGGCTGAACGGGAGGACCGAGTATTGGAAATGACGGTTTCTTACGGGAAAGCGTAAGTATCTTCTGTGAGCAGCGTTAATGGAAATAGGCATCCTTAAGATCAAGGGAGGCCAACCAGTCTCTTTGTTGAAGGCTGAGAAAGATAATAGGGAGAGAGGTCATACGGAATTTAAATTTTCTAATGTACTTGTTAAGGTGGCGCAGGTCCAAAATTGGCCTGAACCCCTTGTCCTTCTTGGGGACTAGGAAGTAGCTAGAATAGAAGCCTGTATTTCGTTCAAGAAGGGGAACCTCTTCAATTGCCCCCTTGGCAAGAAGCTCCTGTACCTCTAGTAGTATTTGAGTGTTGGGGGGGGGAACCCCGGAGGGTGGGGTGGGGGGGAGTCTAGGGGGAGAGTGTGGAACTGGATGGAGTAGCCACAATGTATTATCTCCCTGATCCAGCGGTCAGAGGTAAGGGTAGCCCATTGCTCGTAAAAGGGGCGGAGGCGGTTGAGGAAGGTAGGGGGACACTCATACACTCCCTTGATCTTGGATATTCTAAAAACACTGTTTGGGAGGAGGTCTGGCACATTTCCTTGACCTTCTTCAAGTTTGAGCAAACTAAATGTGCCAGACCGCTAGATCCACAGGAGTGATTTGCTCTGTTTGAAAGAGGCCATTCTATCAATGTGGGTCTTGTTCTCAGGGGCTAGGGTGGTAGATCGAAGCCAGGCATGCCGTCTGAGAGTAATGGCCAAGGCCATACTTCTTATGTTCGAGTCGGCAATGTGCATGTTAGCGGTGAGCTGGAATTGCGCTGTTTTCATGCCTTCTCGCTGCAGGGCCAGCATCTGGGCGGGATCGGATGCTCTACTCAATTGTGACTACAACCAGTGTTGATAGCCACAGAGGGTGGAGCCGTAGTTGGTGGCTTGCAGGGAGAGGGTTTCTGAGGAGAATATTTCCTGTCCAGCACATTTAGGCATCTCCCCTCTCTATCTGTGGGGGATGTCTGTATGCCTCCAGCCCTGGATTTTAAAGAGGCTGCTGCTATGATGAGGGAGTTTGGGGCTGGATGTCTATAGAACATGGCTGCCCCTTCCCTGGGGATAGCATACAAGGAGTCCGCAAGCTTGTTAGTGGGCGGGACAGAGGAGGGTTTTGCCCATACATCCTTTGAGGGTTCCAACAGCTGATCCAGCACAGGGAGCATGATCTGGCCAGAGTCCCCTGACCCCAGGATGCTGAAGACAGGTCCTGACTGTGCCTTCTTTACGACCCTCGTAGGTAACTTGGGAAGGGCAGCAACCAAGCACCTCAACATGGCCTGAAAGGCCTTACTGTCCTCCGTGGAGAGGGTGGGGTTAGGGCCAGAGATGGTTTCATCTTCCTCAATTAAAGAAAATGAAGAGGAAACGGAGACCGAGCATTCAGACAAGGCCGCAATGTCAGGAGGGGCAGTGGGAGTTGTTGCCGTGGTGGGAGAAGCCCTAGGTAGCTGTGGGATGCCCAGGAGCACACTAAGGAAAGAGGACTCCGCCGGCGGGTCTAACCTTGTTTCCGCTTGTTGTAGGGGAGATATTATGCTGCTGCGGTTCTGTCTGCAGCACCGGCGGTACTGCCGGTAGGTACCGGTACGTGAAGCTGTCTCCAGGACTGACTTGGCTGCATCCCTGACTGGAGGGCAAGGTCTCGTGGAGAGTCAGGTGGTTTGGATACTGTTGCTGTTGGCTGTGCCCAAGGTGGTGCCAGAGGTCTATACTGGTGAGTGGCATGAGGCTGTTCATGTTCCAGGCACAAGAAGTCGCTCCTTGAGGGATAAGGAGATCTGCTCTGAGAGCTGCACTGATAGTCCATATGCTCATACCCATGGTACCGGCTATAGTCCTTGTGACGGTACCATGAGTCCCTGTATGGGGAGCAACAAGAGCATGGAGATCAGGAGAGTTGATCCCTATGGAAACGGAGTGGTTCATTGAGGAGGTGATGGGGCTCGGTATGTTCTCCCTCTAAGGTGAGATCCAGTTCCAAGGGCTCCTGCCTAGGTGATCTACAGCAGGAGCGATGGAGTTGCAGGAACCGCATATGAGAAGTAGACCAGGAGTGCCTGTGGCGATCCTTCATCTGCTGCGGTGTGTGTGGAGCTTGCTGGGCCAATGGTACCGGTGGTTGCGGTACCGAACTCCGCGTTGGCATCACCAGGAGCGGCTCCAAGAACACCGTGTCCACCTCTAGAGTTCGGGAAACAGTCGCGTCGGCAGTGAGTGACCTCTTTTTCTTTTTATGGTGTTCCCCCTGTCGTTTAGAGTGCTGTTGCTTGGTGGCAGTGGGGACGGTGCAGGTACCGGCTGTGTCTGGTACTGGTGGTACAGGTAGTGGTACCGAGGCCGTGGACACCATCTCTGGAGCGTGGGAGGAAGTGGCCTGGGAAGGGACCGATGGCACCATGGAGGTCTGGTGCCTAGACGAAAGGGACAGAGGCCCTTCTTTGCCCCCCTGGAATGCTCTCCTAGTAAGGAGCTCCTGCAGCCTTAAAGCGTGTGCTCTTTTTGTCCAAGAGGAGAGAAGAGCACAGTAGGAGCAAGTCCTTCTCCCAGGCAGGAGAGACAAAGCTCGTGAGTGTCACTAACTGAGAGCATGGTGGGGCAGGAGGCGCACCGCTTGAAGCCTGGTTGTTTGGGTATACTTTGCCGGCCTGGTAGAGGTAGGCAGTAGGCCCTGGGGGGAGGGGGGGAACTCCGTGGGGTGGGGCAGAACCCAACTGCAAGTTCTTTTGATTTTCTTCTTTTCCTTTTTTTTAGGAAGAAAACGATGAGAATTTACCAGAGAAAGAAGTCCTCTGTGAGGTAAACTACTGACTTGTGCTGAGAAGCACGGAGGTCTTCCAATCGCGATGTGGTTGGAAGGAACTGAGGAGGCGAGGGCTCCGTCCCCTTTTATACGCTCCCACTCTCATGTGATCTGGGGCCTGCGCTTTTCTCAGGAGGGGAGGGAGGAGGAGGGACGGAGTCCCCACCATGTTCTAGATCTTTCCAGGGCATCTTCTGCCTGGAAACTGTTGACAAGCGGTTTTCCGGTACCTGCGGAGCAGGAAGTGAATCCCAATAGTGAGAATATGCGTAGATCCTCGAAGAAGAACTGGCAGACCGCGCTCCTGGCCACCTGTCCCACCTGGACATTAAGGCAGAGCTGGGAGTCGAGGAGCACTCCCAGGCTGCAAACCCGTGGAACCAACGGAGGGCGAACCCATCAATGATGGGAGATGCCACACCCACCATCTTCCTCACTAGCATCACCTCCATCTTTTCGGGATTCCACTTCAGTTGGCTCGCCCTCATCCAGTCCCTCACAGCCGCCAGACAGTGGCTAAGCACCAAGACTGCTGGGTCTGGGTTTGATGAAAATGAGAGGTAGAGTTGGGTGTCATCAGCATATTGATGACACCAAACAGTCTCACAACCTCGCCCAGTGGCTGCATATACATGTTGAACAGGGGTGGGGACAGAACGGAACCTTGTGGGACTCCACATGAGAGGTCCCAGGGTGCTGAAAAATAATCCTCAAGCACCACTCGCCGAGTTCTTTTGGCCAGGAAAGAGCAGAACTGTTCAAGAACAGTCCCACCCAGCATGGTCCAGCAGGTGAGTCATGAACATCTCGTGGTCAACAGTGTCAAAAGCAGTTGACAGATCTAACAACGATCTAACAATGACCCTGGTACAATTCACTATGGAGGTCATCGACCAAAGCCGGCGGAGGTCGGCAGTCTCAGTGCCACAGCCCAGTTGAAAGCCGGACTGCAAGGGGTCCAGAAATCCAATGCAGTCAAGATGCCCCTGAAGCTGCTGACCCACTACCCATTCAAGAACATTCCCTAAAAAGGGAAGGTTAGAGACTGGCTGATAACTGGTGGAGTCAACGTCGAGTGATGGCTTTTTGAGCAGAGGCCACACCACCACCCCTTTGAGGGGCTCGGCACTCTGCCCTCCCACAGGGAGGCATTGACCACCCCCTCCAGCAGCGGCCCCATTGCGTCTACCGACTGGCCTTGACCAGCCAGGACAGGCATGGGTCCAGTTCACAAGAGGTGGCTCTGACAGCCCCAAGAACATCTGCTGCATCAGTGGGTGATACTCACTGAAATTGATCCCACAAAACTAGACAAGGCGGGGCTTCCATTGCTTCTGTTTCTCCCCTCATAATAATTGTGGTGTCAAAATCGTGGTGGATATGAGCGATTTTATCTGTGAAGTAATCAACAAAAATGTCACAGCAGGCACTGGAATATTCCAGTTCCAGGCGGAGGTCGGTCGGACTGACCAGCCCCCTCACCACCCGGAAAAGCTCCGCTGGATGAGACTTTGTTCCAACCGCCATCCTTCTTGCTTCAGCTACCGCAGGTCCTTAGTAAACCAAGGGAATCTGTGGTGCCAGTGCACAGGGAGAGGACCCCTGGGAGTCGTTCAGTCAATGGCCTCTGTCAGCAAGGTGTTCCAAAACATGGCGAGGTCATCGAGTGATCGGCTGTCAAGATCAGAGGGTAATTTCCCCAGAGCATTCCGGAACATTTCCAGTTCCATTAGTCTCCAGGGGTGGACTAACCGCACCTTTCCAGGGGAAGACATATGTCGGGAAACAGACCTGTAGGAGGTAATGATCTGTCCATGACAAGGGCATTACTGACACCTCCCCCACAAGCGGATCCCCCACCTGAAGGCTGGTGCAAAAAATCAGGTCCAGGGTATGTCCTCCATTATGCATCGGGCCAATAACTATTTGAGACAGGTCCATGGTTGCCATGGCGACCATGAATTTACGCTCCGCTCCTCCAGGACTGGCGTTGGTGGGTATATTAAAGTCCCCCAAGACTAATGTCTTTGGGGACTGCAACATCACCTCCAACACCAGCTGTGCTAGAGCATGCGGGGATGCTGCCATACAGGTACGTGCACGGTATACCAGCAGCACCCCTAATCTGTCCCCTGCCACATCCATCACAAGATGGAGACCCTCACTACCCGACATAAGTTGCACCGAATACCTCCTAACAAACTATGAATCCCTAAAAACAATGGCTACACTGCCCCCCCACACCCGTCCCTCTGACCATGGCTGATGCTCCACGGAGTACTGGGCCAGAACAAGGTCAGTCAATATAGGCCCTGACTCAGTGTCCAGTCAGGACTCCATAATGAACACGTATGAGAAGTGTAATTACACTGGCTTCAGTGGTTTAACTTATTTACACCAGTGAAAGAGCAAAAACAGGCCCATGGAATTCAACCATTATAGTGAATTATTGTTTTCTCTCTTTGCTGCTAAATTGAATTCCCCCTCACCTAACAGGGCAATGAAGACAGTTTTTGTCATGATTTTTAGAAGCCAACTCCACACCTGCAAAGTTGTCCTTGTCTGACACAGTCCTTAAGTGCTATTCCTGCCCAGTCATGTGGCATGAATGATGCCAGGCTATGTTTTGATCATCCTGTGCCAGCAATCACCAATCCTGATCTGACTCCCCTGTGTCTAACCACACAGGGTGAGTAAGGAAGGCTTCCTTCACTGGTAATACTAATGAGATGCTATGGAAAACCTTAAAAGTTTGTGTATCTTCAGAAAGGGCTCTCCCAAACTTTTGTTGATGATGGAAGGAGGAAGAATTGAAAACCCCCAAACATTACTATTGATTTTTTTTTAATATATAGCCCTCTACAGATTCAAAATACTGTGCAATCCTTCACTAGCCACTAGGGGTGTGCGAACGCGGTTCAGATGTTTGGAGCTCGGACCAAACTCGGTCTGTTCGGATGTTCAAACCAAATGTCCGAACCGAACTCGAAAACGGCCGAACAGTTCGGTCATGTTCAGGTGAGTTCGGATGAGTTTAGGGGCAGGAAAAATGTGACTTCGGGCAGGAAAAATGTGACTGGAAGAGGGAGGCAGCTGAGAAGCAGACTTCCTAGCAGCAGGGGTGGAGACCAGGGGTTGTTTCAGGGCCAAATGATAACGATACTGAAAAAAAAAATCGAATTCGGTATCAATAGTGCTATGCTGCAAAAAAGCAATTACCATTATGATGGCCCTTTTTAAACAGACCGCAGTGGGTATGTGCCCATGCCGGATGGCTCCATGGGTGGGTGATGGGTTGCATGGGAGTGCGCATGCACCCCCACCCACCGCCAGTGGTGTTCCCACAGGCACACACCCATCCCCTCACCCACCGCCGTGGCGTTTACATGGCTGCCTCCTGCCCACCGCACACTTGCTCACACAGCCAGCAGGGAGCATCCATGTAAAAATGGCCTATTCTCATGTTTTAAATTGAAATCCAGTTAGACCTGCAAATACCAACTTTTTATTTAATTTGGGGAGTATTCTTCTAGTTGTGTTGCTAACACAGATGTCCAAAGAAACTTAATTCCAGAGTTGCATGAGTATTCATGTCATAAATGCTTATATGCACTCATCCAAACAAGGAAGGGAGACAATACCATCTGACCTACCTTCCAATTAACATCATACAAAGCAAACAGTACATTTAAATTTCCAAAACACAAAACCTCACGGTTTAAAAAACTGTTAAATGCAGAACTGTATTTAAAACAAAAATATTTCCTCTTCAAAAGCGTGTCACAAAATCATTTTGACTCTAGCTTAAACTCCAAAAAACATACAAATTCATTACAATTACAATTAAAAAAACATTGAACTACATACATTGCAACAAGACATAAATGCCCCAAGCATGGAAACTATTTAGTAATTTTCTAGGAATATTTGATATTTTACCACCAACATAAATGTAATATATCTTCATCCCTTACCATACATACTTACTCATATTCATATTTATCAATAACTAAACTTTCACTTTTTTTCATTAAGATTTACTTTATCATAATTTGACAACGAACCATTTTTTCAAAGGGCCTTAACTCTGTCCGTTTCTTCAGAATTGCATTCTATACAACAAATTGTATAAAGTTTTCTGCACTGATATTGTTAACAGGTTATTGTATAAAGTGTATACAATTTCTATACACGTAAAGGACAGAGCTAACCATTAGGTGGGAGACAAGGTTCTTCAAAATGGCTCGAACATTCTCACAACACCCACCCTTCCAGCCCTGCGTGGAATTTTCTTATATTCTTAGAAAGGGTTGGAAAGAACTGTCATTCTGAGGAGGAGAGTGCTTTTTATACTAGAGGAGCTCAAGATGATCACGTAGGTGGTTTATTATTTGAATATGGTGAGCATGCATACCCAGTTGTGAGAATGATTGGAGCCATCTCAAAGAACCTTCTTTACAAAGCAACAACCTTCTGATCAGTCACATGGAGAGGAGTTGTGTGTTTACAAACAGCTTTACCACCCAGTCCCATCAGTGTCCCACTGCTGCTGCTGTACTACTAGCAGGCAGAGGCAGGTAGGGATGGGGACCCCCCATGATGTGGGGGTACCCTGCACCCGGGTCTCCTCCAGCCCATCCACGGGGCTTTATGCCGAGTTTGCTCAATGGACGCGATGCCCCTGCATCCCAGAGGAGCTGCTCCCCACCCCCTGTGGTTGAGACTGCTGCCGCAGCAGAGTAAAGCCCCTTCCCCTGGCTGCAGTGGCTGTGCACTAGTCCTCCCCCCCTCGAGATCAATCGCATCCGGCAGCAGCAGCTTGAACGAACTGCCTGTCTGTGCAGCTCGGAGGAACTACCATGTCACGGCACACTGACTGGGGCTCGGAGGCCAAGTGGAGGTGAAAAAAGGGGAGCACCCATCTCGAGGTGGCTAGCGGTGGCAGAGAGCACCGGACAGAGCTTGACAGCAGCACAGCAAGTGGGAGGAAGGGATGGCCAGTCCCTCCCCTGCCTCCCTTCTCCTCCGGGACCACAGCTTTCCACCCAGCTTTCCCCTCTGCCCGAGAAGCACGGGCAGTACTGCGCTTGCGTTAGCCAACAGAACCGATTTTTAAATCTTAAATAACTTGGTTTTAGCTGCACAAAATGTTCTGAGATTCCAGCAGCACTTGGTTTCAATCTCAGACTACAAGACTGTGAAGTGTCAGGGCTCAACTCATCTGGGAGGTGGGGTGGGCGGGAGGAGATATCCATGGTTCAAAATCATGAGGATGGTGTGCATTTTGACCACAAACAATTAGCTTTTCAGACTTTTTATTTTCTGACTCAATCTTCTTCAGACTTTCCACGTATGATGGTCCTCACAAACAGAACCATGGATGAAATTTTCAGAACTGTAGCTTGAGCTGTTTCATCAATATCGGGACTTCAACAGTCCCGTTTACAATGGAGAGTGGTTGTGCGTTTAACTTCCTTACAGCTACTGCTGTAAAGAAATATCCCATAGCCCTTGTGAGATATGCATGCAGATCTCAGTATCTTCCATTAGCTAAAACTGAGGTAGACGACCAGATTCTGAATCCACTGAATTTAGGAGGGTTGTTCTAGATTTATGCCAGTGTACTTTAAGATGACAAACTGGATTGCTGAAGTTAAATGAGTTGAAGAATGTTCCCATAAGCTAGTGAAAGAGCTGGACTTAGAATTTAGAAATGTCCATCTCCCAATGTGAGTTCATGCTTCTAGACCAGGGGTTCTCAAATTATGGTCCACAGTTGGTCCATGGAATCAGTTACAATCACAGTAAAATCACTACTAGGCTGTAGTACCTGCTGGTGCTGGAGCAAACCTGAAGGCTAGAGAAGGACTAATGTGAATGCACTGACTTTGGCATTCCTATGGGCATACCTTGTTGCAGTCATCCTCCACTCTTCCTGGAGATGGACATGACACCGGTGGAGATTAAAAGTGCTAAACGTATGCTGCCATGTCTAGCCTGTAACAAGCACAGACTAGGGTGCAGCCACACAGGTTGCGGAGGGCCTGATCCTCGTGCAGCAAGCATGGGAAGCTGGGCAGATGTTGCCCACTCATGGCCAGGGTAGGTCGCAATGCCTGCCACACGAGCGAACACCCAGATCTGCCCTGCCTCCCTTCACCGGCCTGAGAAACATCCCACCCCCGGCCATGACGTGGCCATGTGCAATGGGTGACAGTACCTGCTGCTCAAATCTCTACAGAGGAGCTCATTGTGCAGTGGGGCAGATGCAGCCAAGCCACAAAGGTTGCCCTGCCTTAATGGGGGTAAGCTCAAACTTTTTTCAAAGATGCACCACAGAGCAGACAGCTGTTCACCCATGCACCTTGGGGCAGGGGAAACATCTGGTGGTCACTGGCCACACGATGCACTGCATTGTGTGGCCTGGCTTCCCAGAGTGGGTTAGGCTACCCAAAATGTGGTAGCCTTCCCACAGAGTCTTGTGTGGCTGCAACCTAGACTGTGGCCATCTCTAGTGACTGTATGGTGGTTTACAAGAAATTGTGAGGGCTGGTAGTAGTACATTCATTAAAAAAGTTTGGAAAGAATTGTATTCTGCAACAGAAAAACCAAGGATATGTTCTTGAGCATATGGAGAGACTTTGAAGAAGTTATCGAATAGACTTCTTTGATTGGATCTTACCCTTGTCTTCCCTCCCCACTTGTCTTGTCTTTTATTTCTTCCTTTATTACCTTTTTCTCCTCTATTAGGTTACTTTCTTCTTTCATGTTTATTTGTGATATGTCATTCAAGTAATTTGTAGTTTGTTTACAATAAATTATTGTAACAATATTAAATATCATTTAATGTTATATTTTTAAGATGCTGAAAACAATCAGTTTTTGTTTACTTTATATAGTTAAAAACTCAATAAAAATTAACCTTTTAAAAAAAAAATCCCGGCTTTAAACCACAGACTCTCCTGGTTAATCTATATTACATCATCTCTCTCAGTAGACACATCTAAATTCAGACTGGAAACAACACTAGTAAATCAGTCCATGCAACTGCAGGCACTGTAGAAAACATCTGCATCAATCTCCAGGAATGGTGACTCACCTGAGCTTTTCTAACTTCAAATTTTATGGCTGTCTGTTTAAAATCTTAGATAGCACTGATTTGAAAAGAAACAAATGCACTTTAATTGATAAAAGCAGAGTAAAGAAGAGTGTTACCTTGGCAGGTTCGTTCATCTGTTAGTAGTTTATAGCCCTTCTGGCAGCTGCACTCAAAGCTACCCACAGTATTTCTGCAGAAATGGTCACAGCCACCATTGTTTACCAAGCACTCATCAATATCTGTAAGAAATGGTTGGGAAAAATTAGTTCACTTTATGAAGCAATAGTAGGAATATGGCTGTTTGACTGGTTCCCAAGCAGACAGGTGTGTTTATCACAACTAACCACCCCACCACACTCAGTCCCCTTACTAAGAATCCTAACAGAGGCAAAAGGATTGATGGTCCTGAAGACAGAACTACATCTTTCTCGGAGAAATGGTGCTACTAGGTCAACAAAGCGAGAGAGCTTGATGAAAAATGCAGGAAAGCTTGCCGTGCTGCAGCCTAGCCACCATATTCTTTGCATAGATAGATGACTTCAGTTACCAAGGTTATCATGTCAGCAGCACCTTTTAAGAAAACTAGTTAGATAAAAATAAAGCCAAATCAAATTTTAATAAAATAATGTGACTTTGTAACTATGTAATTACAGAAATCACTAGCCTAGTATCTGTATTTATACCCCTCTCAATTTGATGCTACTGCAGGCAGATTTTGATTCTTTTTTGGTTCCGCCCAGTCACTTCAGCTTGATAAATAGAAGGATAAAGAGGCCATTTTTACACAGCGCTGCCGGGAGGGGGTACGCGGGGGTGGTGCATGGTGGGTGGGCGGGGCGTGCACACGAATCCCTTCTCCCCCCCCACTCATTCCCATGCACGGAGCAAACATTAGGTGGGAGGTGCATGCACCCCCACTCAACATGCGCGCCTGCACCATGTTCTTCACACGGATCGCACCCACTCATGAACATGCAAATTTCTGTGTCTTCTTGAGTGGTTGCGTGACGCGTCTCATGTAAAAAAAGGCTAGTGCGCACCATTTTAAGCAGTTGCTAAAATGATGAGAAAGCATAAAATCTAATTACTTTTAAATTCACATTAAGCTAGAAGATCCATTCGTCCTTTCCCCAAAATTCTACTGGGCATAAAGCTATTTCTTCCCTTATCCTACAGACCTTGCACATTTCTTTTCATTCATTTAGAATACCTGCCATTCTTTCTCAAATTAAGGATTCTAGATTTATATTTCTCAATTGTTACAGGGGAAAATAGCTAATTGTGTACCTTTTTTGAGAATATGCAAGTCCAGTGTTGCATAACCATCGGTTCCTCTGACATCTCTGCCTGGACATTTCACTGGGCGTTTTTACGTGAAACACCCCCATGCATGTACACCCATTGCCCACACAGGGAAACACTTATGTAAATTTGGTGTGTGTGTGTGTGTGTGTGGGGTGCGTGTTCCTGTGACCCTTGCATGGGGCACTCTGGGAAACTCCAGAGTGCCCTGGATGGGGTGGGCATTGCGTGGATGGGGTGGCCATGCGTGGGGCCACTCATATGAAGCGCTCCCCATGCATGATGTACCTGCATCCACCCCACACACCAACCATGGACCTCCCTGCAGAGGCGCTTGTGTAAAAACACCCTATGTCAATTCGAACTTAGTATGTCTAAATCTGAACTCATCTTCCCTCATAAACCTTCTTCTTCCTCTCTATTACCACTGATGGTGTCAACATCCAGTCTATCCCCCAGTCACATAGTTTGGGATTCATCTTTGATTCTTCCCTCTTCTTTGAACCCCATAGGATATTTTCTAATGTGTCACCACCGCCCATGGCTATGCTTACCCCAGCAAGGCCACCTATGATGGAGTCATGTCTGCTCCCACCTGCCAGATGTTAACCATGAGCGGGAGCAGAGTACACTTCAGACTGTGGCAGGGCTAAACCCAGGATGTGTGCTGGACTCTCTGCCAGTGCACATCCTGCGTTTATCCCTGCCACAGTCTGGGGAAGCCTACCCCAGATTGTGGTAGAGCGGGCCATCATGTCTGATGGCCCGCTCTACCTAATCATGGCCAGTGGCCGGAGCAGTTCCGGGCAGGTGTGGTGGCCAGGGAGGAGGTGGCCGTTCTGAGCAGCGCAGGGGGTGAGGCTGTGCAGACCCACGTCCACATGTCCCCCGCCCTCTCCCTGCCCTCTGGCACATTTGTTCAGTGGTGGGGTTTACTCCTGCCTGGGGTGAGGGCTCTCACCCTGGGCAGGAACTAAGCGTGGCGGCAGGAAAACTCTCACGTTTGAAAATACCCATATTCAGTCTGTTGCTAAGACCTGTTACTTTTCTGTACAGAAATTGCTAAAATTTGGTCCTTCCTTTACTATTCCCACTGCCAAAACTCTAATCCACTTTTTAGTCATCTCTTACCTTGATTATTGCAACCTCCTTATTACTGGCCTCCCCCACTCTCACCTTGCCCCTCTCACTTCTGTTCAAAATTCTGTTGCCAAGGTCATCTATTTCACCTGCCACTTTCAGCATTAAATCTCTCCTCTGTTCCCTCTTCTCTATGCACATCCAGACAAACTCCTTGTCTTCACCTTCAAGGCTCCTCATGGCCTTGCTCCTCCCTATGTTCTGCACTCATTTCTTACTACATTCCCACTCAGGAACTTGGCTCCTCCTCTGCCACCACCTTCACCCACCCCTGAGTCTCCTGCTCTCTAAAATGTCTTTGCCCCTTTTTCCATCCTGCCCTTTAAGCCTAGAACTTCCTCCCAAACACACAGTCTCTGCTTGCCCCCTCTCTCCCTCTAAATCCCTCCTAAAAACCTACCTCTCATAAGACTTTCCCTAGCTCCTCACTCCCACAGACTGCTCACTGATGTTCCTTTTCCTGTCCCAGCATTCAGGGTCCCCTTGCTAGGCACCCCCCCCCCAACTTCTCAACTTCATAAATGCATCCTTCTCTCTCTCCCTCTCCATGTTCCCCTCTCTTATGTCCATCCTAGATTGTAAGCCCCTGGGGCAGGGACCTGTCTCAGTGCTGACATTGGGGCTGATCCCAAACCTTGCATGCACCGCTGTATGGTTTGCATGCGCACTTCAGACCCCATGCCGGAGGTACGCGCATGCCGTCTGAGGGACTTGGGATCAACCGCATTATATAAATATTATTAATAATAATAATAATGAGAGGTACCATGTCAGTAGATTATGTCTAAATAGCATATTCTTCTATGGAGGAAATAACCCTAATATAATAGTAATATTGCAAGTGATACAGGAAGCCTCTTACCAGCAGAACCTGCAAACTTTCATGAATGTCAATTGGCCATGAGAAAAAAAAATCTGATAAGAGCAAGTCTCTGTGTTAAAGAATTCTAATGCAGAAGTAAAAAAAACCAAAAACTGCCAAAGATATGAATAGTACAGTTGAGTGAGTTGCATATTTACAAAGAGTTACTTTAATTTATGAGCGAGACAGTAAGAGTTTGAGGAACTATGGTTGTTCCTTTTAGGAACAGATGATTAAACCATTATTAATACACATGGAAATAAATATAACTTTAAAATATATCTATTATTATTCTGACTTGCATGGTGTAGGTATGACAAACAGACTAATATTTCTGCCAAAGAAATGTATATGGTAAAAAAAGAAGGCATGATTGAATAGAAACAGAAACCTACAACTTTTAATGACTACAGTCAGATTTTGTCACCTTTTCTCCATATAGTCATATGTTCTGTGGGTAGCCACATTAAAGACAATAGGATTACTCATGAAGATAATACACAGTGGAGGTAAGAGTTTCAGCATTAGACCATGGTTAAAACAGACGTTATGATGGCCCAGTTAGAGACATGGGGCCACCGGCAAGTCTTGTTTTTGCGCTACCAGATGTATTGCCCGGGGCAATGTCGGCAGTCAGAGCCCAGGCAAGGGCCTGCCTGACTGGGCCAAAGTAGGCCATCATGTTGTGGCCTGCCATGACTCAGCCTGGGTCAGGGCCACCATGACTGACTGCCTTTGGCAGTCATGGCTGCCCTTAATGGCAGGGGGCTGGACAGAGCACAGGGGCGGCCACCTGCATGTCTTCTGTGGCTCTCCCCCTCCTTGGCGGCAGGCGGCAGGACGGCAGCCTGGCTATTGATGCATACGTTTCGTGTCCTGACCTGGCGACTGTGTCTGCCATGGAGTTCTGCCCTGGGCTGTGACAGTGGCATGCCTTCATCATGTATGTTTTTAGCCCATATGTGTCCTTGGGAAGGTTACCTGCATATGTTTAAGAGTCTCAACACAACTGTCAACAGAAGTATAAAACAGAGTTAAAAGTAGGAACTTTACTTAGTATCAGATGTTATAAAATAACTGATCGTTAGATTAAATCAATTCAAAAACAACAGAAGTGAGCTTTCTTGGCTATAATTTTAAAACTTGAGAGTCTGAAGTAAAAAAATCTTAATAAATAATTTTAAGTTTTCATGTCTGAAAACGTTGGCTGTAGCAAAGAGAAATACTGAACTGCAGACAACAGGAAGATCCCACTTAATGTCAAATTGTGGTCAACACAGTTGTCTTTTAAAGAAAAACACATCACAAAATCTCTTGGCTTATTTTCCCCTTCTGTACATCTTCTATTTATTTCTGATCCCCTCCCATTCCACAATGTGCATTGTGACCATTTTGTAGCTATCATTAAGGAAGATGACAACTGTTCGAAAGGAGGAGACCTCAACTGTCCTACAGACAGATTATAAAAATCTCTAATCAGGGCCGGCCCGAGGCATGTGCCACCAGTACCCAGGCACATGGCCCCGCGGGGGGGGGGGGGGAGGGGCCCCGCGCCACCGTGGGCTAGAGACTGACAGACGCTGCCGGTTTTTGTTTTTTCCCCCACCGGGTGTCTCCGAGTCAGTCCCTCATGGGGGTGGGGGCGTAAACTTCCTGGGAATCCCTGGCCAGTTATATGCTGCGGAGCTGAGCTGACACAGTCAAGTTGCAGGTAAGTTACCAGCCACCCCTCATCCCCTGAAAATCCCCCCCCCTCCAATTCTAGCGAGTGCTGGCTGACCTTTTGGGCCCTGCAGCAAGGCTTGGCACATGGCCCCTGAAACTTGGGCTGGCCCTGTCTCTAATCAACCTTTGCCCTCTTCAAACTCTTGGATGAAAAGGATTTCATAACTGCAGCATGGCATGTACTGTACACAGACAGTCCATCCATCATAAACAAGTTTTATTTTACGCCTGGGAACACACCATATTGAACTTCTGCCTTATTTATACTTGGAATAGGAAATGCTTGCAATTGCAGATATCATGGTAGGGTAACTGTGTAAAGATTGACTTGTTAATGAAGCTTTGCCAATTTACAGCAACTGAAGATCAGGACCAGGATCTGGAAGTAACAAAGAAGCCAAAGGAATGAAAAACCCACAACTTTTTATAGTTTTTAGATCTTTTACTTGAAATACCAGCTGTGGCATGAGCTTTTGTGCTGCCTTTTGAAACTAGGACCTTCAAAACAGACTGGAGGTCAAAACTGTTAACTGGAAAAACATTCTGAATAACATAAATAGCACCATGTCTCTCCTTTCACTGTATTTCTTTCCATGGCCATAACGAGACTGACAAGGCATGTAAAAATTATTTCACTCTATGGAGAGCAGAGCTTTGCTGAATTTCACTTGAAAGCAAACAGTATCCAACCATATCATGACTCACTTGTTCATATAAATCGCAGCAAGCTTATAGCCCCACTATTCCCTCCCCCCTCCAACTATAAATATGCCTTGTTATGAGGTATGTGAAAATAACAAATGATTTCACTGCATGAGCGACTGAGGACCCCATGTATCTTTAAATTGATTTGGCACATACATTTATCTTATCCAAACATCAAAATAGCTGATGCGAACTGCACCAAGACTGTTTGCACAAAATGTCTGCCCTTAGGAGCCTCATATTTTTCCATAATTCATGTGGAGAAAATAATTAAACAGTCATTTCCCTTGTATATGCAAAAATAGCACAATTTTTCTGCTTATCACTGTCAAAATTCCCAATAAAAGTAGAGGCAGCTTTCCAGAGTAAAGACTATGGATTATGACTTCCTATGTATTTGGGGTTAAAGAGTATCATTCTCAACATTGCATTAAAATGGCTTCAACTCTTTGCCTTTTTTCATCTCTCTTTTCTGCAGTATCCCAAGGAATGTGAAAATGCAAAAATGTCTGTACTCTCCTCCACAGGGCTAGAATGCTTACTGTCTTGAAAAATGAAGTGTTTGAAGACTGCTTTGCTCACACAGCCTGCCAGTCATTTCAAATATGCTGGCTCAGGTGTGTGATGGGTTTACAATGTATTAGTAATGAAACCCTGAAGGGTCTTTTTTCTTGCAGCAAGTCATATCATTATGTGATCCTTTACTCATCCCTATGATTGACACACCACAAATGCTATTTTATGAACTTTGAGGCATATGCTTTGAGGTAGGAATGGAAAACTTGCTCTAAATAAAAAGTCACTAGGATGTTAGAAGTTACTAGTTAAAGGAACACCAAGTAATATTTGGAAGTAAATAGTGGCATAAAAGATAACTGCTGTATTCATACTCTACTATTATTTAGCCTTACTTACCACTGCCTAATTTTTTAAAAATAATTTTTAAAAAGTAAAATATAAAAATGCAAGGCTAACAAAAAAGTGACAAATATTATTAACAGCTCTTAATATACTTTAGGAAAAATGTATGTGGTATTAGATTTAGAGATAAGCCTGGACAAAACATTTGAATCCAAACAAGCACACAATAAGAAAAAAGTTTGGTCACTGTGTAAGACTACACGAGATGTTATCCCACATTATCTCGTAATATAGCTGACCTTCAGTCTGGCATGACCAGATGTTCGTCCACATCTTCCCCGGGGTGGGCGGCCAGCTGCTAGATGATGCATCTGACAGAAAAGGCTGGTGATGCATTGTGAACTACTGTTGCTCACCTGGGCTAATATGAGGCTGCCTCTCATATGGGCGGTACCATGCAGCCACACCATGTGGTGAGGTCTGCCAGCACCATAGAGCGGTGGGTACAGTGGCAAATAAGGCTAAATAGTAGAGTATAAATAGAAGAGTTTGCCATTACTGTATGTCCATGTCATGGCAGGGGGAGGGATGGTGGGTGGGCTGGGGCCAGGCACCCTCCTGTGTGGATGGCTTCTCGGCCCACCCCGAGGCATGGTGGGACTTGTGACGGCAGCCCACCCACCTGGTTTCTCCATGGGGGTGCAGATTGTTTGGACTCCTCTCCCTGCCTTCCCAGAGTGTAGCGACTGCTTTTGCCCTCCCTGGGGTGGGTGAGGAATCCAACTGGCCCTGTCTTGTGTGGCTTTATCCCCAGAGTCAAACTTTGCATCTGGCCTTTTAATGTTACAGCGCGGCCAAACAAAACCCCTGATTCTTCTGAACATTTTTTTTAATGCTAGGAAAATTCAAACCTGGACTGTGTGTCTGAGGCCTATCTCAAAATGCATTTTTAACTTTTAGGTTACAACCCTAAAATTAAGTCTGCTAGTGAAGATCACTGCAGAGAATTATTGAAGTCAGTGGGTGCCAAAGCAAGCAAAAGGATCCACCTACATGGAACTAGCTACAGTTGTTGTGGGGATCCTCTGGCCCAAGGTGACTTCCAGCCTGCAGTGGTCACCTTCGCTGCAGTCTGCCTTCCTATTTTTTGCCTGACTTGTCTAGGTGGGTCGTTGTGAAGGTGAGAAAAAGTAAGCTGCTGTGGAATGGGGAACACTCAGTCCTGGGATGTCAGCCCAAAAGAGCGCTCCTGACATGGCTACACCACCTTGTAAGGTGCTCTGTGCTGGGGCTATGTGCTGGGAGAGCTCTGTGGGGGAGCACAGCCTCAGCATAGAGCACTATTGTGGGGGCAAGGCCACACCCCAACAAAGTACTGATGGAGCAGGCATGCTTTCCACAGGATGCTCTGGGTTGGGAATACATCCCCTTTCCCTCAAATGCTCTTGTGAAACTTGGAAAAAATTTGGATTCAACCTGAAGTGGGCAGAAGGTTCCTAATCTACTGGATCAGAGTCCTAGCATTTTGTGTCAAAGCACAGTTTTGTTGAGTGAATCCAAATATATATATATATTTTAAAATAGCCACATTTTTGCAAACATTTTATAGCACTCCCTGCCCCTGCTTTTTTTTTTTTTTACACATGTAAACTACTTTTAGAAGAATATAAGGTGCAACTAAGATTCTGAAATACAGAACTCAGCACATGTGATTGTCCTAAATTGTCATAGATCTCATAAGGTGAAAATAGATGTGGTTTTGGTCCACTGTGGCCTGGGACCTGGCGGCATGTGTAAACATGTGCTGCCAGATGTTGGCCTTAGATTGCCCTGGGGAGTGTTGGCGGCTAGCCCAGGGTGTGACCTCGACAAGTCTCTGAGGTCACAGCCCAGGCTAAGGGCTGCTCATGCTGGCCAAAGCATGCCAGCACATCTGTTGCAGTGCGCCATACTTGTCCCGGGGCCCACAATGGCTGGCCAACATGACTGTACATCATTGGCCATCAGGGCTGTCTGACATAGCAGGGGGCTGGAAGGAAGCAGGGCGTGGGTGGGGCCAGCCACCTGCACATATGTTGTGCTCCTGACCCTACCCGGGCTGTGCGGGCGGTGGGACAGGCTGCCCTGGCTGTGGGCATGTCAGCTCAGTGCCCCGACCTAACCTGGACCATGTAAGTTTCCACACTGGGGAAGCTTGGGGAGTAGTCCCACCAGCCGCACAATTGTTTTTACCCATTGTAAGACTGGGGCTGGTGAAAGAAGTTTTAAAATAACGGAACAGAAAATATGGCTCTTGTGATAAAATTACATGATTGCAAACTGACTAAAGGGAAATGGTGGTCATATTTTGTTTTTGTGTTTTGCCAATAAGATCTGTGCAGTGTAATCCATATTGGGTTTTCAAATGTCATAAAGGGCCAGGTCTCCATCAGACTCAGAGTGTGTGCACGTGTGCTCACATAAATACACAAAATCCTCCATATTGCATGGAAGTAGCAGATTAAAACACAGATTTGATACATCATGGGATTTTATATGTCACTGAATCTCATTAAAGATAATTGATAAGAAAATCAATGCACAGATCATGACCTGCTTCTCTATTCAGTCAATGCACAGATCATGACCTGCATCTCTATTCACTACAAAGCAACCTCATACACTGGAATTGAGAATCCTCTTTTCTCTAAGGCTAAATTGCTTGTGATTTGCCTAGCCCTTTGCAGTTTTAAAATGCTGTGCAAAGCCAGGAAACAATGTACTTCAATACAAACCTCCATAATGATTACAAAACTTTACATTAATGGCAAAGTAATTGGAACTTTATAGACATATTCTCAACAGTAGCATCCAATTTATGGGGGATGGGAAATTAGTACATCTGCTAACCTTTCCTGTTTTTTTTTCCTCTTGTCATTTCCCACCCTCATTCCTACCTCTTTTACCTTAAAACTGCAGGTGATATGAAAGCCTTTCCCCTGTAGATATGTTAGTTCTCTGATGGACTCTCTAATGATTTCTCCCCTCTGAGTATGCAGTACTATTTTTTCTAAGTCGGAAGGCACTATGGCACACACATATATACAAAACCTATTACAATGGGTAAAGTTAAATCTAACGTAAAACTAAAGTGGTATTCAAAGTATATGGTCACTAGTGGAAATAAATTTAACACTTGTGTATCACTTGACAATGTAATTGAAATTTATTCAATATACCTAAATGCATCAAAACTGTCCTTTTTGTATTCCACATAATATTTTAAATATCAGGAATAGTTACGTAATTTTGTAATCCTGCAATTGACTGGTTTTGTAGTACTTGAAATGTGTGTCCAGTATCTGCTGCTAACTAGATAAAACCAAGTTCTGTCCTTGTTCACACACAGTGTTGTGATCCCACTAGTTTCTATAGCATTGCAAAGGTATGTGTGCCAGGGTAGAATCTAATGTTATTCATGAAAAATCTCTGGGCAGCCATGATTTACTGAATCTCATGGAGTCAGGAGTTCTAAATTCAGTTCTGCTACTGACTTCAAGTTGCTTAACATCGTCATTTACTCCACCTGTTTATTGGGGATGATAATAATTGCCATTTTGATATCTAGGGATGAATGCAAAATATCTATTATTGTTGTATGGTTTTGATATTCATTTTTTGGATATATAGTAACTAATATTGGTCTCTCTTCCTCAGCCTTTAAAGTTATCATTTCCAGGAACTATTCTTCAACAAAATTGATCTTTTCGCTATATTTAGTGGAGAATATTACTTTTGAGTCCAAATCATTTAAAAGCTGCTTTTAAACACTTTTCATCCTTCTTTAGCTTCAAAATACTTGACAGCTTATGGTAGTGCCTTCCACCTAAGGGTACAGAAAGCTATTGCTTTATAAACTTTATAATAAAGAACTTTATAATAAAGAATGGAAGAAAAAACAGCCAGATGCACAACCCAGATTTCAGTTTTATGGTTTAGCTACATCATCAATTTTCCCCTTCAAAATTAATTATTAGTTAAATATAAAATATAATAATAATTATTGGGCTTTACTTCCACCAATGAATAAATGGAAGGTTGGGGACAAATGTGAGCAGATCATCAAGTAAGCCATTTCCTTAATTAACAATGTTAAAAAGTAAACTGGTAGACAAAAAGAGACTGAATTAAGGTTTAATCTCTCTCTCCCTCAACATATGATGCCCACAACACTTGAGTTTTGTGCAAATGTTCAGAGAGCATGAAAAGGTTGAGACAGGTTTCAACAAATTTCTCTCATGTCACTTTCTCCCTTTTCACCTGTTATCTCAGCAATTTCCTGAAGAAATCTGTCTTCAAATACAGATGGTAATCTGTCATACATGGATTTAGGTGTCAGCTATTTTCCTTCAGGACATATCCACTCTGACATTATCCACCAACCAATCAATAAAAAGTCTGTAAGACTGCCAAGAGATCAATCACCTTGTAAAACAAACATTATGTCCTATTATTTTCTTATTACAATTAATTGGATTTATAAGAACACACAAAAAAACATCTCAGAAGTGGAACCTTAACGACATATTGTCATCATAGTTTAGACCCTGAATTTGGTTTAGTAAAGAGATGGATTTGTTAAGCCTAATATGAAAAGAAAGGTATTTTTAATTTTTACTAGAAAAATAATAATTAAACATGTCAGTGCAATCTTGTAAACTCAAACACAAAACTAGATATGACAACCAGAAGATGAAACAGACTGGAAAGAGTGAAACTGACAAGAGCAGCAAATTGCAAAAGAAATGAACAGTATAAATGCTGAAAAGGGAATACATTTTTCAACTTCTCTGTGTTATACTGAAATATTTTGATTGGCTAAAAGTATGGGGCTAAATTCTGTATACACTGGGCATTGAGGTTACTACCCCAGGTTAATAGTGAACTCATGGTACTAATTGTAAAGTATGATAGTGTTTGCTGCATCAGACCATCAATAAAGAATCAATGAAAACTAATGCTCTGGTCCTGCATTTTGTTGTTCACTAAGTGAGGAATTGAGCCCATTATATCTCTCTCATTAGTGTTGGCTTAATGGGAATTATCTCCTCTCTCTTTACACTGGTTATTTTTTAATTTATTATTTATTTATTTTCCAATTTAATACCCCGCCCCTCCTGCCATCAGGTAGCCCGGGACGGCTTACAATATAAAAACACAAATAAAATCCAATATAAAACATTTTTAAAACAGCTAAAAGGAGGACGATATTTAACACCACCACCTCACCCCCATCCCCCTCTCCCCACTCTCCCCCCACCTGGTGGAACAGCCAGGTCTTGCAACATTTCTGAAAAGAGGGGAGATCCGGGGCCAGCTACACCCCCACTGGAAGGGAGTTCCACAGCCGTAGCATGGCCACCAAGAATGCCCTCTCCTGCGTGGCCCCCTGAAGACTTGGGGGACCTCGAGCAGGGCACCCCCGGACAACCGCAGGGGTTGATCCAGCACCTGGGGAGTGAGGTGGGCCCGCAGGTTATCTGATGAAGTATGGCACAAGGCACATTTATTTAATAGATTTTAATTCTAAAAGGGACTATTCTGTTTACGTTAGTAGACCTTCTGCGTCATACAAACCACAGAATTTCACCTAGTTATTCTTGCATCAAGTGCAAAAATTTGCAGTTAGAAGACATGATTTTGGTTTTGTTTTGTTATGTAAGTTTCAAATTAAAATTGAAGTGCTCCCACAAAATGAAATCTCTTTGTAAAATGTTTAAATAAGCTGACATTCTAGGGTCAAATTCTGCACTGACTAACACTGCTAGAAATCTTGCTCCATGCATGCTGGTTGCAAACACCCCTGTTGTTATAATAAAATGAGAGAGGACCAATAACTGGAACTTTTGCTTAACTCTTGCTTAAAAGGAATAAAATAGAATATCAACTCTATACTAGTTCAAAACATCTTACAGATTATAGTGTCTCACAAAGGAAAATGGATAAAGGAGCAGACATTAGTACAAAGAATTTTTGTAGCTCTCAGTTTAACCTTCAAAGGCCTGATCCTGTTTCCATAAGAGACAATGATTTCAATGACATGAGATACAGCTACCAAAATCAAGATGCTGCTATTTATGGCAAAGAAACAGAAAAATGAAAAAGTGCTTTAAATCTTATACATCAAGGACTATGAATATTTAGTTCTGTGCTTCAACTAAATCCCAACTGCAGACTGAATGGTACACCTTTTCATAAGCAATTGTAGTTGTTGGCCCTTGGTGAGTCTCATACTACTGGAGAAATTTAAGGTCTTTTCAACAACTAAAATGCAAAATATGACTCTCCCAAAATTAAAAATGTCTTCTAATTTACAAATGTGGAGAGCACATAGATAAATAACAACCCTCATGTTTCTATGTAGATGGGAAATTGCCAGTTTGTGAAAAAAGAAAAAATTAATACAAATATGAGCTGTCACATGAGAAAATCAAAGAATAAGAATTAGGCTCCAATCCTCAAGGCATTCTGCCAACAGGGTGCTTTGGGGATCAGACACCTAGAATATTAATTTGTATCAGGAGGAGTATTTGGCACTCTGCACTTACCTTTTATAGATGACTCCACGTCAGACAAAAGGCTATAGGGATCATTGTCAGTTTTTGAAATAATAATAATATGAACCTTAGAAAGCAGAGGAAGTAGTGATAGAATCTACACAAATACTTAGAGAGCAAATTAGTTGACAGGGTTGGTTTTATGATTTGGGGGTTCCCATAACTCAATCAATCAATCAATCAATCAATCAATCACGCAACAAATAATTCAATAAATAACTCAAATAACTCAATAACTAACTAACTAACTAACTAACTAACAATGTTCCTAGCAATTCTGTGTAAGGTTTTGGCATTTTCACATTATAAAATTATTTCTTAACTCTGTCTACTCCAATCCATCCACTCTGTTCTCCTCGTCTAAAGATCTGCTCACTCCATCTTAATTTACAGTTAAATCCAGGTTTTTCTGTTATCTCTCAAACCCTAGGACTTTAATTCTTCATCAATTTGTGTTTCTCCCTGTTTATGGCCAATTTCAACTTCAATAGTGGCTAAAACACTATTGAAGCTGATGAACCGACAGTTTCATCTCCCTCCTGGAAAGTCTTGTCCAAATTCTGACGATTTAAAAATGAGACACAGCCACCCTTTGAAAGGCACAGGAACTGGCTAGAAGTACTGGGAAGCCTAGGTTCCCCAGTGCTCGGCCGGGACATGTTGATTTCAAAGGTCAGCCTTGCCCACTTCGCCCTCCCCTATGGTCCGTGGCAGAGGGAATGTATGGAGGCTGCTGCATATCCACCCAGGGAACTGCCCGTTAGAATCCCTCCCCATGTACTCCACCTGAGTGGGAATTCCATGGCTTTTCCACTCAGCGCACATGGACCTCCTCCACCACCACCACCCATTTTCATTTTAAAACAGTCTCTGTTCTTGGATACACCCAATGTAGAACTAGTGAAACAGAATTTGGGCTGCTGCCTATTACCGCTCTTATCAATGGAGATGGTCAAAAACCTCAATTTATTAATAAGTATTTTTCTGTACATGGTTCACCACTGCTGTCATTCGGTGACTATTATTCGGTTATTATTCCGTGATTCGGTTATTATTCCATGATTATTACTGCAGGAGTGCCTAGGAGCCTCATTCAGGATCATTGTCACTGCTAGAAATTGTACAAACACTTAAAGACAGTCTATGACCCAAAGAGCTTACCAACTAATGTCCACCTTGTAAAGCCATATCTTGCCTTTTATGTACTGACCACTCAGATATTATAATCCCTCTTTCTTTTGTGGAAAAATTCTTACAATCCACTAGTACTCAACTAGTATTAGAACTAGGGGACACTCCATGAAACTCTCAGGCGGCAGAGTAAAAACAGACAAAAGAAAGTATTTTTTCACTCAGCGTACAATTAGGTTGTGGAATTCACTGCCAGGGGAGGTGGTCAAGGCCAGAAGTATAGCTGAGTTTAAGAGAGGTTTGGACAAGTTTCTGGAAGATAGTTCCATTAGCAGCCAGCTATTAGCCAGATAGGATTGGGGAACAAAACCCACTGTTGGGAGCCTGGGGATGACCCGCAGGGAATGGATAGCATGGTGACGTGTTGGGTGCTTCTCCCAGGCCCCCGTGACTGGCCACTGTCGGAGGCAGGATGCTGGGCTCGATGGACCGTTGGTCTGACCCAGTATGGCACTTCTTATGTTCTTATGTTCTCTCCTCCACCATTGTGCCCACATTTCTCATTTTAAAATATTATGAATTCCCTATTCATCTAGAATCCTCAGTACAATGTTGGACAAAGGCCCTCAGAACCACAGGCTGTTGACTAGAGAACCAGGAGAACCACAAAAACTGCATTGTCCATCATACATTCTGAAAAATACACTTAATTGCTACCCCTTTTAAGATATTTTTAATGCCATTTCAGTTCTCGGACAAATACAAAAAACAAAACAACAAACCCTTTACCCAGAAAAGATTGCTTGGGGCCCTTATTACAGATAAGAGCTATAAATATATCCACATGTTGTGGTTGACTATCTTAACTATACATTTAATTTATTTATTCATTCATTCAATTAATTAAAAGTGACATTCTGCCCTTCCCTGAAATGTCTCAGGGTGGTTTACAAAAGCAAAACCACAAAATAGTAAAAATATAAAATCCCTAAAAAAGCTCTACCCTTACTCCAAAAAAACCACCCACACGACCTCTATCCCCACCTGCCAAAAGCTCTGCCAAACAAGGTTTTACATCACCTCATCTGTGAACCTTTCAGGTTCTTTTTGAATGGAACACCATTATATATCTAAACGATACCCCTGAGGAAGGGCGCATAACCCGAAATGCATAGGGTCTGATAATTGACTTTATATATATATATATATTTTATGTACAATTTTTTTTTACATGTTGTTTTTAGATTAATGGAGATATGTCCTCATTTATAGATTAGATAAAGACATATATAAATTTGTGGCATTGATAAATACATATATTCTTTTATACTTTTTCAGTTGTGAATGTAATAGCTTTTTTGGTACTTTGTTTGGTTTTGTGCTACTGCAGTTTATGTTGTTACCCTAATTTTACTGTGATTCAAATTGTTTATTTAGCCATGTTGAACTCAGAGATCATGGTAACACGGGTGGGTTTGGAATGGTGCCCGGGTGGCTGACAGCCACCTTGACTGGCTCAAGGAGGCTGCACTGGACATGAACCTTCTGGTAGTTGTTCCTGCTCATCTCCTAGAGTATACTGTCTGACTCTCGGAACTCACTCCACAAATGTTCCCAGTGATGCTCTTTCTGCCGCCATACCCTCCTCATCTCTGCTTTTTCTCGCTTTTACTCCAATGCACCCCTGCGAAGAAGCTGCTGTTGTCCACATCCCAGTTCTTTGGTGGTGTCTCACAACTTTCTGGAAGTTTGAGGGGTCTCACCCAGCAGCTCCCAGGCCAAATCCTCCCTGTGCCTGTAGTTACGTACCTGGGCATCCTGCTGTCATTTGAGTGTTGGAAGCCAGTGCCAGGGACCACAAGCTGAGAGAGAGTAGTTGCAGGACTGGGTCCAGGGTCTTGGTGTGGGTGAGTCTGCAGAATTGGGTCCGGAGGACAGGGAACAGGGATCGGCACACAGACCAAGGGGTAGGACAGGCAGGCAGAGAGAGCAGACAGATGGAAAGGTACAGCCTCTGCCCCCAGAGCACAAGCGACAGGCAGACAAGCAGGAACTGAAGGACCAGTTTTATGGCAAGGGTTGGAAGGGCCAGTTTCCAGCTGGTCCAAGGCACAAACGAGGTCCAAGAGGGGTGCAGAGCTATTCCAAAAGTGCATGGAACAAGAGGGCAGAGGCAACCTGGAAGTGAGACAGGGAATCAGAAAGTTGACTGATGATCCACCCAGCTTCCTGTGGTTACTGTCTGGCCTTATATATAGGCCAGAAGCCAACCAGGAAGTTGGAGGACTGGAGGGAGGCTGAGGAGCGATGTGGCTTGACCAGCATGGGAAAAGGCCATCTCAGTGGTGTGGAGGCACCAGGCATTGTGCTCAGGTTCCCAAGGGCACGGACTCAAGCCCAGGGTCCTTGCAGACAGGGCATCATGGTGAGCAATGCATGCTGGTTGCAACCTGGTGAAATGAAAAATGGCAGTCATTAGTCCAAGATCCCCCCCCCCCCCAACCTCCTCCTTACCCTCTTTTCCTTTCCACACCCCTAGCCTGGCCCTGGAAAGCCCATGGATTTTCCCAACATTATCTGCATGTCAGAAAAAGCAATACCTGGCCTCTGGTGAGGGGGGTGGAACTTCCTGCTGAAGGAGTTCTCTGGGCTGTAGCTTCACCATCAACAGATGTAGCTGTTGGGGGGAAAGGGAGATGGTTTTATCTTCTCCAGTGAAACAGTGTTATATTCAGTGGTTGCCTCCCCCACTTTTCCCCACACCCACAGAAAGCAAAAAGATAGTGGATACCTGCCACAGGTGCATACACAGTGGATTATTTGGCATGCTTTTGTTGCTGTGTAGTGCTGGCTGTTTCTTCTCCTTTCGCTCGTGCAGAAAAAGACAAACAAAAAGTACACATATAAGCAAACTTTGTGCTCCATGTTTTGCAATCCCACAAGTGCATCATTGCCATCCAACCCACAGCACACAAAAACTCCATCAGTGGCAGCTGCTATTGGAGCACCTGCAGCTTACCGTGGGCAGAGGCTTTATCATCACGGATAATGGTGCATATAGGTCCTCAGTGCAGGCCACCAAAACCCCAGGCTCTTCTGAAAAAAGTGGCTGGCTCTAAAAGGGGCTACATCGTCTGGGTGACTATTTCCTCCTTGGTTGTGGGTCCCCACTAGGCGCACTGGCTGTGACACCACGAGCTGAGTCATACTGGTGGGGGATTTCTTCCCTGGCTTGCAGGGTGCTTGGCGTGAGTTGCGCAACTGCCTCCAGAGGGATGTATAAGAGCAGTACCATGTAGGCCACTCACTTAAAGCCATGGATGTAGAGCCTGGATGGTCCCATCCATGCATAGAAACCAGTCGAGTAGTTGGTTGTACTCAGGTTTGCCTCCTGAGTTCTGAAATTCTGATTGTGGACCTCTTTGTAGTCATGCTGCAAATCCTTGGCCTTCTGCCAGCACTGCTACATATCCCTTCAGCAGCCCTTCTTTGCCATCTTGTTCATCTGTTGTAGCTCAAAAGATTGAACTGCACACTTTCACTACCCCAGAGGCAGATGAAGGCCGTGGGCTCCTCGTGGCTCCACAGTATGCCATACCTGTGAGATGAGTCTGCAGTGTTTGGCTGGAGCATTGATGTTAGTGGTCTACTCATGATTGCTTGGCTGTTGGACTGAGTCATAGCAGTGACAATAGTCAGCCTCCAAATGTCACTCTGTAGAATTTATTTTTTATTTTGATTTATATCCCGCCCTTCCCCGAAGGCTCAGGGTGGCTAACAACATATATATTATAGAAGAGAAATAAAAACCATAAAGCCAGACATAAAATACAGAAGAAATTCATCAGTAGTAGTTAGGGAAAAATAAGAGGCAAAGACTAATCCTTAACCATGCTAAGCATGGACAAGAAGTTTGAAAATGGTGTGTTATTTTTAAGGTGGATGTTACTTCAGTGGCACAGCCAGAGAGACGTACACAAAGCTGACACACTGGACAGTCTGCATGCATCTCTATGCCTCTGGAGGTTGGCCACCCACACGTTTAGCTGTCAGTGTAATAAATGGAATGCTGCAATGCAGGTGCACATTTGCCCATACGGTGTTCTCCACATCTTCTGCCACTCTGCTGGGCATGGGTGCCACGAGGTGCCAATGTGTTTGGAGAAGCTGACCACCTAATAGATGATTAGGTGAATGTGCTCTTGTTCGTGACTATCATGCTGTTTGTTAACATTCAGTGATAAAAAAAATATCTTCAGATGTTCATTAATTCAAAAGTTTAAACAAATTCACTTTTGCTTTAGTGTGTCTTCTGGATGAATGCACGGTCATCCATACAACCTGTGCAGCAAATGAGAGCTAACCAAACATTAAATTTCTCCCCTCTTTTTTAGGCTGACTAGATTTGGGGAAAATCACAACTGCTCTCAGATTTTTAGAGCAGAGAATAAAAAGACTAATTTGCTAATCAAATTATTAATTGTGAATTATTATTTTAGGTGCCAATCCTCAAAGCTCTGAGCCAGCAGGAGTCCCATTAATTTCAATAGGGCTTATTATTTTATTTATTTTTATTTTATTTTTCAAATGTATACCCCGCCCCTCCTGCAAACAGCTCGGGGCGGCTTCCAACAATAAAATATGCATAAAACCAAATATAAAACAATTTAAAATACATCAAAAATACAGGGCCCCGGGATACATTAAAGCAATAAACAATAACAGGGTAGGGGAGATAAAAACCCACTCCCACCCCCACCCCAAAGGCCTGGGCGAACAGCCAGGTTTTACAATACCGTCGGAATATCAACAGGCTTGGGGCCAGGCGGGCTTCCTCCGGAAGGGAGTTCCAAAGACGTGGCCCGGCCACAGAGAATGCCCTCTCCATTGTGGCCCCTCGCTTTACACGGGGAACCTCCAAGTAGGCACCCCCAGCCGACCGAAGGAGCCGCTCTGGCGCAGGGGGAGCGAGGCGGACCCTGAGGTACGAGGGGCCCAGACCGTAAAGGGCCTTATAGATCAACGTCAAAACCTTGAACCTGGCTTGGTACGCTATTGGCAACCAGTGCAGAGTCCGGAGCACAGGTATAATGTGCTCCCGATGACCCG
>QEPC01010648.1:1338797-1366938 GCA_003113815.1 Sphenodon punctatus | reverse complement strand
CCGCCACATTGTGCACTAGCTGCAACCTCCGAACCAGGAGCAAGGGAAGCCCCACGTAGAGTGCGTTGCAGTAGTCCAGCCTCGAGGTGACGAAGGCATGGATGAGGGAGGCCAGGTCCGGGCCGGAGACAAATGGACGCAGCCTTCGCACCAGATGCAACTGGCGGAAGGCAGCCTTAGCGACTGCCTCCACTTGCCTCTCCAGGCGGAGGCCCGTGTCCAATATCACCCCCAGACTCCGGACCTGTTGAGCAATAGGAGGGCGAACCCCCCCAATTAGGGGGGCCACTACCTCCTTCGCTCTCCCCACCAACATCACCTCTGTCTTATCAGGGTTGAGCCTCAGTCTGCTCTGCCGCATCCATTCCGCCATGGCCTCCAAACACTGGGATAGCAACGAGACAGCTGGGGCTGGGTCAGTTGAAAAAGAGAGGTACAGCTGAGTATCATCAGCATATTGGTGACACTGCACCCCGAACCCTCTCACGACCTCCCCCAAGGGCTGCATATAAACATTAAATAATAATGGAGACAGAATAGAACCCTGTGGAATGACGCATGATAAGACGCGGGAGCACGATGTCTCATCCCCCAGCACCACCCGCTGGCTTCTCCCCGAGAGGAATGAACGGAACCACTCAAGAACGGTCCCGTCCAGGCCCCCCAGGTCATGCAGCCGCCTCAACAGCAGCCCATGGTCTACGGCATCAAAAGCGGCCGAGAGATCTAGCAGGATGAGAAATGTTGAACATCCTGTATCCATCTCCCGGCGGAGGTCGTCGACCAAGGCCACCAACGACATCTCAGTGCCATAGCCGGGGCGGAACCCAGATTGAAAAGGGTCTAGGAAGCCGATGCTATCCAGATGCACCTGGAGCTGGAGTGTCACCGCCCGCTCAGTAATCTTCCCTAAAAAGGGAAGGTTAGAGACAGGTCGGTAACTGGCGAGCGCATCCATGTCCAAAGATGGTTTGGCACAGAGCTTTGAGATAGGAACCTTATGTCTAAGAAGAGCGGAGTGAAAACTGCAGGACTTTATCCATATTCCCACAACCAACTGATGTCAAATAGCTTTTAATTTTTTTAATTTAGGTTTTCAAAATAGCGCAGTTCACCTTTAAGCAAAAAAAAAATCACCTTTTTTCCCACTAGGCTTAGGCCCTTTTCAAACGGACTGTGGAGGTGCCGCAGTCCGTGGGGGATGGGTGGAGGTGGCGGTGGGTGTGCTGCGCATTTGTGAGCTGGCACTCAGTCGCACACCCATCTTCACTGATCTCTATGCACGGAGGCACCTCCATCTTCCCCAATGCCTCTTTGTGTGTGGGATTGGTGGAGATGGGTGGGGTGTGGGAGCACGCGCGCCACGCGCCCCCACCCACTCTCACCGGCAGTCATACTGATGCCCCCCCTCACCCACAAAGTCGCACATGTGGGCGGGGAGGGGGGGCGTCCGTGTAAAAAGGGTCTTCGAAATGCCTTAATTCTGTAACAAAAGTTTGTTTCAACCTACCTCCTTTGCAAACAAAACCAAAATCATATTTAACTTATCTTCAGGTATTTTCATGCAAAATGATTTCAGCATGCTAGGGCAGACACCACTACAGTCTTGATCATTAAGGATGTTTGTTAAACTTGTCTTCTGGAGCTGATCCATATAGCCAGTTGAATTCAATGGAGATTCCCACTGCCTTAAATAGGCTTTGGATCAGGGATTTACATGCTAAATTGAAATGATTAATCAATTTGTAAACTATTTATTCATTTGGAGGACTAACAATAAGTGGGATAGTTGCAAAGTGGAGATAGAAGACAAATCCATTCAAATAAAATAGTTTCCAAACACATCCCTTTCTGGTGCTCACACTGGCACGTTCAAGTATTTAAACACATAAGTGCCACATTTCTCTACTGCATCTGAAAGCAAAAAGATGGGGATTTGTTTCATGGAAATAGACAGCACATTACATTGCTGAGTAACCATGACAATGAGACAGCAGGAACAAGAAATGTTTGCCTAAACAGCATCCAGTCACATAACCCCAGCATAACACCCCTCTGAATAAACAATATACCAGAAGGTTAAGAAGTGCTCTTACATAATACCCAACTTTGAGATATATTAGATTTGGTGGCATTGTGTCTTAAATAAGTATCAACCTGGTGGTTGCATTCTGCAAAGATATATTTGTGCATATGAATCCATAGCACTGCAAGTGATCATAGCCTTTCCATCTCTTTACAAAAGTCAAAGTAGCAGGAATCATTTATCCAATGTAATAACAACTCTTGTAAGCATTTAGAGAGTGTTGTTAATTTACTTAGCACTTTACAGAACATAAATCCCTCTTGAAAACCTTGAAAGACAGTCAGGCTTTCCTTAGATCCTCATCCCCACAGACTCATCACTGATGCCTCCTCTTCCCTTTTTCACTCCTCCTATTCACATGCACCTGCAACTTCTTAACTTCATGGATGTATCCTTGTCTCTCCCTATGTTCCCCTCTCCCTTGTCTCTTGTCTTGTTAGATTGTAAGCCTGTTCGAGTATTATTATTATTATTATTAATAAACATTTATAAAGCGCCAGTAACAACCTGGCGCTGTACAGAACATACAATCAGCTGCGGTCCCTACCTGTGGCTTACAATCTAAAAGACAAGGAGGGGGAGACAAGGAGAGGGGACAGCGGGAGAGACATGGGAGAAGACAAACAAACATTCAGGCGGATGCGAAGTCTCAGGTGCGTGTACTTGGCTTGGTTACAAGGTGGTCGGTAGCAGCAGTCAGCAGAGGAGGGCTGACAGTAAGAGCAAGGGGAAAGACTAGAGGGCATTGGGAAAGGCAGCATGGAAAAGGTGGGTCTTGAGGAGGGATTTGAAGGAGCGGAGGGAGGAGGCGAGGCGGATGTCGGCAGGGAGGGAGTTCCAGGCATGCGGGGCAGCGAGGGAGAAGGGACGAAGGCGGTTGGGCGAGCAGGAGAAGCGAGGGAGAGCGAGGGAGGGGACAGCGGAAGAGCGGAGAGCGCGCGCAGGAGCGCGTAGGGCGATTAGGTCCGAGAGGTAAGGGGGAGCTTGGTCATGGAGCGATTTGAACGTGAAAACCAGGAGTTTGAACAGGATACGTTCCGGAAGGGGGAGCCAGTGAAGGGAGAGGAGGAGAGGCGTCACATGGTCGAAGCGACGGGCAGAGTGAATGACCTTGGCGGCAGAGTTTTGGATCGCCACAAGGGGGGACAGGTGGGAGCGAGGGAGGCCAGCAAGGAGGAGGTTGCAGTAGTCGAGGCGAGAGATAACCATGGCATGAACAAGGATTTTGGCCGAGGAGACAGATAGAAAGGGGCGAATGCGGGCAATGTTGAGGAGAGCGAATCGGCAGGATTTGGCCACAGAGTCAATGTAAGGTTTAAAGGAGAGGTGCGTGTCAAAAATGAAGCCCAAGCTGCGGGCACGGAGAACAGGAGACCTATCTCCAACTACTGATTGTACAATGCCAAGTACATTGCTGGTGTGGTGCTATATAATAATAAATAATAATAATTAATAAATGTGACAGATCATACAATTTAGTGTGTGTGTGTGTGTGTGTGTATAATCTGCTGTCTGTTGGAGCCAGTATGGAGTTGAACAAGCCTGAGTGTGAGCTTCATGAGGTAAAACTCTCTTGCTACTTCACTTTTGCACAGGTGTAATACACAAACTCCATCACAAGCTGCTATAGCATATTGCAGATTGCCTCCCATTTCCTTGCAGCCAGCCTGCTCAGCAAGATACTGCAAAGTCATCCTGTGGTTTTCTCCCCCTTTTGTTCTCTTGGGGCAAATTATTTATTTGATGGCACGTAATGGGAAAGGCCATGTGCTTTACCATATGCACAAACTGTAATTGTTTGTGGTCTTCATTAGGGTGTGTGAGTAGAGCAGAAAAGCTCCTTTTGCACTGTGATTTTATTGCCAGTCTCACTATATTGTAGTTGTACAATAAAGTCTCACCTCCTGCAGTCCTTGGCTTCCACTAAAGCTTGCAGTCCCTATGATTACAGAAAAAAGACTGGGGGTGGGGTGGGGGGACCAAAACATCCATGGGCAGCTAAACAGCCAAATGTAAATAAGTACACTTTCTAAAATATGATTTTTAAAACAATCTCATTATTTTGGTAGCTTAACTCATAACATTTAGAACATGTAGAGTTAGCAACCTTGATTCCATCTTCTTATGCTTCTTCCAAAGACAACCCAGCTCTTGGATTCTCCTAGATCTTCAAATTCAAGCTGATCTGTCAACTTCCTACCACCACTCTAAGTCATCTTATATCAAACAAATCCCTTTATTTGTTAGTTAGACACATTGTACTTAATACGATTAAACACTTAACTAATTTGTCTCTTTATATACGTCAGTCGGGGCAGATTAAGAGTGGATTCATGAATCTGGCACCCAGCAGGAGAGTGGCACAGAAGCCAAGAATTTGTGGAACCATGACCAATGAGCTGGCAATACCTGTGGAGCCAGCTTCAAATGTGTAAAGAAACAGAAGTCACTGGGTACATGGAGCTGAGACAATTGTATCCATTGATTCCCTGACCTCTTTCCTGCCTCCACCTGTTCTTCAGAATTTGGTGAGATACCAAGCAGCATGGGAAATTATAGGGGTTGCTCTGTAATGTACAATGGTTTGTGTGAGGCAGACTGTACTAATCCTGGCCCTGCAACAGCTAATCATGGCAGAAAGTACATAGCACCACAGATGTTCATTTCTAAAAGCCAGCAGTTCCCAAACTTTTGCCTATGTCTCCTCAGTTTGAGTCTTAAATATAGTTCCATGGCCCCAGACATGACAAAAATCACGCAAAGTACATGTAATATCAATGGGATTATGATCCCATCTGCAGATGATGAGACCCTACTTTGGCTTCTAGCCCACAGTTTAGGAACCTCTGTTGTTAGATGCTGAAATGATACTAGTGGAAATGATGGAGGCTGTAATGTCTAAGGATTGTGAATTAAGAGAAGGGTAGATGAGGCTAATTTAATAAGAGTGGTACTGTAATCTGGAAAAGGGAATGGTGAAGTGACACCAGCCAGAGGTTAATTTAAGGGGAAGGCTTAGCTGAGAGCAAATTTCAGTTAACTAAAAAAAAATTCTGGTGGAGACAGCATAACATTTTGTTGATTCTGGCTCCTAGTTATCATCAATACAGCCCTAATTTAATTGTGACAATACTGCAGGAAGAAGCCTAGCCACAGCATCAGAGCAACTGAGGATTTTACTCTGCGCTTTCATCACCTTGAGGCTGGATTACTGCAATGCGCTCACTGAGGGGCTGCCCTTGACTGTTTGGAAGCTGCAGCAGGTGTAGAATGTGGTGGCCTGGCTCCTTTCGGGGACGTGTTGCCAGGAGCACATTACACTAGTGCTCCGAAGTCTGTGTTGGCTTCCTATAGCTTTCTGGTTACAATTCAAGGTGCTGTCCCCCTCCCCACCTCTTTAAAGCCCTAAATGGTCTGGGCCTCATATATCGTACCATGTCCCATTGCAGCCTCTATGACTGGCTGGGGATGCCCTTTTGCAGGTTCCATCTGCTGCTCTTGTCTGGGGGATAAGGTGCGCAGGAGGTCTGTAATTTACTGGACCGCCCTACCCCAGGTGACTAGCAGTAAGTGGCTGTTGGCAGCATGCCTTGGCACAGAGCCTTCAAGATGGCAATGCCCAGCTGGAGCAGGGCTGGCATCCCTCTGTTTGCCATGACCGTGTTGCTTTTTTCATCACGTGTTCTCCACAATGATGCTTCTCCACCATAAGGTGGGTGTGTATGATACTTCCTGGTATACTCAGCGGGAACCCCTTAGAGGCACCTACTCTTATTTCATAATGGGGCAATGTGTGCAGTGTATCTACAAGGGCATATGAATGAAAGCATAAAAAGATTGAAAGGTTTTTTCAGTGTATTCAGTCTAGCACATAGGGACCAAAGTTGAATTTTTTTCCTGCTTTTCCTTCTCTGACATTCAGTCTAAGGTTAGTCGTCCATCACTTCACTTGAGAAACTACTTCACAGTCTAATGTTTCTCAAGAGAAGCTTACCTCCTCATAGTCAGTCTACAAATTCCTTTTCTCTATACCATACAGTTGTACCACCCTAAGTAATTTCTCTCTTCCTTAGTTTACACACCCTTGTATGTGCTTCTGAAGGTTCATGTGCCCCTTTAGTTGTTACTCAGCCAAAGTATACAAATTTAGATAGCTGCTGTAATCTTTCTCCATAAATCAAAACCTCCAGTTGCCCGATTACTTTTTTTTGCAATTCTCTACAGTTTTCTCTGAACAAGCATTTTTTGGTTTTTCCAGCTTAAAAATGTTACAGTATATCCTTCTTTGCTCACAAGCTCTTTGACTTAGGGTGGAATCAAACGAGACGATAGCCAACATTAACCTTTACCAGGCACATTCCTCTGTGTCTGTCTGTTAGGTGTCCACCACGTGACCTCCATGTGGTCACCACAGAGCTGCCACTCACAGCGGAGTCCAGGGACATTGCAGGCCCACCATGTGGACCAACCAGTGTTAATGGGTGCCCAAATGTCTGCATCTCATCAATTAGGTTCGCCTGCAGCCTTGCCATTATCCAGGTATGCCAGCAGAGTCCCGCCTAGCCTGGTCAACTGAGAGGTAGTAGAGGTAGCAATCTCCCTCCCCCACTGCCACCTCTCAGCTGAGAGGGAGGGATATCAAAGGGGGCTGCTCATGTATCAGGCTGGACATGCTAAACATGTGATTGGGGGATGTGTGGGGGGTGCACGGACCAAACACACACTCTAGCAGGCTATCATCTTGTTTGATTCCACCATTAGTTAGATCAACTATTGAAGATATGCAAGTGCAAGGCCTCCTGTGAGGAATCTTTAAGTAATTCAACAGAAAAGATCTTGCCTGATATATTTATCCTACCTGGTTCATGGTTTTGATCCAAAATTCATGTGGAATGGGATGTTTGTGTTCCCCAAGAAGATTCAGAACTTTACCTATGTGAATACTGAACATGCTACTCTATTTTAAATAACCCATATCTTTTGGTGATATAAGGGACTTCAGATCTGGTTCTTTAACACTCACCATTAAGAAAACATGTGCACAGATATGAAGAAAACCAACAGAAGGGAACAATAGAAAAATCCAGTGATACCAATATTAAATTATGGATAAATGTTAAAATGTAAATAAGTATGAACACGAGTACAAATCTTGCTCATAATCGGTTCTTGCTGCAACCTAAAATATGTGCTACTGCAGAAAATTTATTTAGTTAAGCATATAAACATCAAATGAGATGACAGGGGCTTGATTTGGAGAAGTCCTGAATATCGAAAATGGGTTGTGGGGAGAAAAGTAGCTAGAATGGAATGGGGCAAGGGGGCTAAACAGTGGTCAAATAGTTCTCAAGATGATCAATCAACATGGAAATTCACTTGGGGTGAATGTTTATGGCTCTTGGATTTTCTATGCAGTTTTGGGTTTGTTTTGTTACTTTTAAAATAGGAAGAGTATAATGTTTGGCTCTAGCTGTGAGTTTATAATTTTTGTTGCAATTCTCTATAGCTTCCTCTGAACAAAAAGTTCTCGGTATTTCCAGTTTAAAAGTATGTTACAATATATCCTTCTTTGCTCACAAGGGTTTGACTTAGGGTGGAATCACCCTTGATTATATTTCCAAAATTCACTTAATTTACGGCCCCCAAATTTAGTGCACAGGTGTGTTTTGGTAAGATTTTGTGCACATAGTAGGGTGTATTTCAACCAAAGGTGTTAGTTATATAGTTTACTAATGTTTTTATTTCTGCTCCAAAAACTCCTCAGAGGCTGCCTGTGACAGGGCAGAGTCCCTGTGGGGCACTGGTCCTTTAAGAGAGTCAGCACCGGACTGGTTACAGGTGCTGGCAGGGCTCCAGGTGCTGCAAGAAGCGGAGGACAGCGCCTAAGGGAAAGCAGCTGTGCTTGGGCATGGTAGGGCCAGCTCAGAGAGGGATAAAGCCTGAGTCAGAGTTCAGTGCAGAGGAGACTGCAGAGGAGGTAGGAGCTAGAGAGAGCTCTACCCCAATAGGGAGACAGAGAGAGGCAGGAGCTGGAGTGGAGCTTTGCCTCAAACAGGGAGTTGTTTGGGAGCAGTTAGAAACCTTAGAGAAAGGAGGATGCAGGAAGAAGCAGGAGCAGGGTGGAAGCTCTGCTTCAAGGATTAAGCAGCCAGGAGAAGAGGGCTGTTCTGGAGAGCTGGGACTCTGGATGCAGAAATAATCAGTGTCTGAGCCAGAGGGTCCTCAAGACAGCCAGAAGGAAACTACCTGGCTATATGGGCAGGGTTTAGCCAGCCAGAGGGTGGTGTTTGGCTGGACAGCTAAGAGCGAAGTCTTTGGGAACAAGAGGGTTGGTGCCTGGTGAGGTGAGTGCTACTGTGAATACAAGAACTGGATACAGGCTAGAGAGTGAGTGTATATTGGTGGAAGGTTCACAGTGTGGAGAATAAAGAGACTGCGTTAAACTAATTTCCTAAAGACAGTGACTGTTGGGGCCAAATCCTGCCAGGACTCACCCCAGGTGAGCCTGTCCCTGCTCCACTGGAACTCTAGCTGATGGCTGAGGAACATTTCATCACAAACATTCCACAGCCAATAAGATGTTCCTGCCTGTCCAGCTCATCCTAGAAGCAACCAAACGGTCAGATCAACACCTCTAGTGACCTGACTAGAAGCTTGCAGTCCCACCCCCATGTTGAGCAGTGCACCGTTGATCTGAATGAAATTCAAGCAACAAATGAGCACCCGATTTTCATCATTTCAAACATTTCATTCATTGTTGGTTTAGTTTATCTTTCATCATTTTCACCAGGAACAACAAAAAATAATGGATTTTTGTTGTTCCTGGTGAAACAACAAAATAGCCAAAATAAATGACATCAAAATGAAAAACACTCAAAATGATGAAAATTGGGCGTTCAATCGAGTACTGTTTCCATTACTTGGTTTGCTCATTTTGGGTCGGATTTGATGGGTCGGATTGTCTGGATTGTTGGATTGTCTGGATTTGATGGGTTTGCTCAATTTTAATGGTACTTGTTTTAGCGGTAGTAGATATGATGTGCATGATGCTTGCCCACAAGTTGGGAGGGACTTCTGGGAGCTGAGATCGTAACAGGGGCATTGCAGGAAGCTCCGCTTGGAGGTGGGGAGGGGTGGGAGAAGGGGGTGTTAGCCCATTTCTAGTGCAGCGTCCATCATGAATGACAGGGCTTCAAAATCCAGCCCTGTCATCCCCGAGGGACATTGTGCCAGAAATGGGCTAACCCCCACTCCCACACATTAACAAAATTTCCTGCAATGCCCCTTGCTGCTCCCCTACCTCCTGACTTGTGTGCAACAGGTCTTATTCTTTCAAGAGTTATTAGGTGTGCCTTCAGATGAATCAAAGACTGGAGTGATAGCAAAGCTATCTAGGGTGTGAATTTAAGGTGCTGAAGAACTTGATATGTGGATATATTTGGCAGGAAGTGTGTGTGTGTGTGTGTGTGTGTGTGTGTGTGTGTGTGTGTGTGTGTGTGGAATGTGATGTACCAATGAGATCTGTGATCATAGGGTAATAACATACGTGACAGCAGTGGTACACCATCATGCTATGATCCAGAGCGAGTGCCGCTCACACCCTGGTCAGGTTCGGGTCTGGCTGCAGAACAAACATTCACATGGCTGGGCCTGTGTGCGGTTGTTGTTGTTGTGGTGGTGGTGGTGGGTGAGGGCCAGGTCACTATACAAATGTGTGGCCAGCCAGCCCTGTGCCCAGCGGCCCGCCTCTCACCCATGACAGGTGACCATGGCAGCCAATGACAGTCACTCATCATGGGGGCTGCTCCAGACTGGGCCGGGAACAGCAGGCTACCACACCACTGTAGCCACACAGATAGCACACTGTAGCCCAGTTGGGCAGGCTGTTCCCAGGACTGGTGGTGGCTAGCCCAGGCTGTGATTGCAGAGGTCTCTGGAGTCACAGCTCAGGCTAGCCACCACCATGCTCAGGGAAACTCTGGGCTAAACATCTGGATGGCCATTAACAAACATGACGGTGGCCTGTGAGCCAAAGCGGGCCACTGTTACGTTTTTTAACACCGATAGTCATGCAGTCACAGGGTTATGGGGTTTTTCCTCAACCAAAACGTTTTTAACAGAACTTTTGTATTTAATACTTTCTTAATTTAGGATAGTTTAGCTGCACTGCCTACATATTTTGTGACAAATTCGTATTTACTTTTGTATAATAATTTTTTTCTTCTCATGACAAAAGAAAAAAACCCCCTATGCTGTGTTACATTTAAATTTGCTCTACAGATTATTTTTTTTATTTTTTTTACAAATGCACACCTTCTAGAGCCAGGAAATGCAAGATAAACAAGACCTCACAACAGCCATGAGGACCTACCCTGGAAGTAGTGGGCAGTGGAGGTAGGAGAACTGCCAGGGATCTGCTGCTGCTACTGCTGACAGGTGCTTCCTGGGACTGGGGGCAGCAGCTGAAGCAGTGGTGGGGAGCAGAGTAGGGGAAACCCCATGTCCACTCCCTGTTGCCACTTTTCTCAGTATCTGCAACTGAAAAACTGGTATAGAGCAGACCAGGGGAAGCCCACAACACCACTTCATCTGCCGCCCCAGGAAATGGTGGCAGTAGTGGCAGGAGCTGGTGGTGTTCCCCAGTCGGCTCCCCACGACCACTTCAGCTGCTGCCCCCAGGAATTCACAGAGACAGAATTTTCCTTGCCATGCTGTCAGCTAAGGCCATAGCATAGGCTCGTCAGGTACTCTGGAGACAGAGGAAAGTGGTGCTCAATGTCTTTTGTGAGCACCAGTTTCCTCTCTATATATTGTGCTGACACACCCAGGGTCTTATTTTAGCTGACAGCATGGTAGAGCTGCCTTTTTGTCCATGAAATCCTCCTGTGTGTTCACTGGCTCTTCACACAGGTCCATTTCCTTAACATGTGCTTCTTAAATAGAATTTCTGGTAAGTCAAATTTTTTAAAATGGTCTGAGAAATTAGACTTAAGCAGACTCTGATTTAATCAGAAGAAAGGTTTACATACAGCAAAGGCAAAATGGAAGTTACTTACCTGTAGACTGTAGTTCTTCAAGTTGGCTTATGTGCAATTCCACATGTTAGATCCTCTTGTTCAGGCAGGATAGGCTCGGACTGGTTTGCAGAGTAGTGACTGTTGGACCTCTCCAGGCTCTCCCTTCCAGCTTGTGCTGAAGCACATGCCCTCAGGCAAGGCTATAAAAGGAGAGGAGCGGGTGCTCTCACCTCGATTCTTTCCAGCCTCCTAATGAGATTCCTAAAGTAGGACTCCATTAGAAGGGGCAGGTGGGTAGGTTGTGGGACCCTATAGAGGCCAACTTGAATAACCCATCTACAGATAAATGCGTTCTGTTTCTTTGTCATTGGCCTCTTAGTGGTACCACATGAGGGAGATTATAAAGCACTGAGAAGGCAGTGCTACTCCCTGGAGGTGAGCTGAGGAGTCGAAAGGGACTGTAGCACTACCCTCCCAAACATAGCATCTATTTTAGACTGCACGTTAGTGGAGTAACGCTTTACAAAGGTATATGATGACACCCAGGTTACTGACTTAAATATCTCTACAAGAAGAGTATTCCTTAATTTAAGCACATTAGCAGCCTGAGCTCATGCGGAGTGCACCCACAGCTCTCGAGGAGGTTCTTTCTTTTCCAAATTATAACATAAATGCATGCAAGTTTTCAACCACTCTGAAAACATTTTGGATTTTACTGCTTTGTCCTTGAGCACATGTATCAGAGTAGGAAATAAACAAAATGTTATCTACTCGAAAGTCCTTTGCAGGTAGAACAATAAAGCTCTTCATACATTTTGTGTGTGAGTAACCTTTTCCTTATTATCTGTTGGGTTTAGGGGAAAACCACAGGTATGTTATCTCTAGGATTAGGTGAAACTCAAACTATTTTAGGCCTAAACAAAGAATTATGATGTAAAACTACCTTATCTTTGTGAAACTAAACATGCAGGGTCACATTACAACATCTCCAGCTCCCTGATTCCATGAGCTGAAGTAATGGCTACAGGAAATGAAGTTTTAAGTGACAGATGGTACAGCGAACAAGTAGTCAGAGGTTCAAAAAGTGCTGACGTCAATTTTGCTAAAACCAAAATCAAATTCCACATTGGGACAGGAGAGTAAACGAGAGCAGGGGTTCTTAACGATCTATTGGTGAGTCAGGACCTATTGGTGGATCCCCGGGATGGTCTTAAATGGGTCTCAGGAGGGTTCTGAGGCTGCCTGGGAGCAGGGCCCATGGCAACCTGGGGGACCTACGAGCTGCTTTGCATCCCTTGCTGCATCCCCTCCTGCCTTTTGCTCTGCCTGCCTGTGCTGCTGGGGGTGGGATAAGGAGAGGAGGGTCTCCCTGGCTCTGCTGTTTCCAGTGGACACATGCTGGCTTCCCACTGCCGCTACTTCCAGAATCAAACTGTCCCCACACCCACCCGTGTCGGCTGCTGCCACTAGGAACTCATCTACTCATCTACATGACCACTGGTCATGAAGAATTGGGGTCAAAGCATATGATAGATAGTGAATCCAACAAATCAAAATCACATCTCCTAGGGATCAGCTGTCCATTCCCCCTATGGTGAAGAAGAGGTTGTGCTTCCTGTTATCTCTTATTATGAAAGGGTCCACTTCCTTCAGAACTGACCTTTCAAAGACCACTCAAGCTGATCTCCCCATAGTCCTTCTCAGAGTATCTGTAAAAATATTGTTTTTCCCTGCCATGTAAATGGTCATTAGTTGCACCTTAAGTCTCAAAACAGAATTGTTTCTCTACATAGGAGCAGCAATTGTGCATTTGTTTGTTTGTTTGTGCAATACATTGTCACTGTCTTGTCTGTTACTATTTGCACTGAGATGGAGACAACGTAGTTTGAATGGTATCCTTTATTGGACCAACTGTTGTTCGACTGTTGTTGGTCCAATAAAATATACCATTCAAACTATGTTGTCTCCATCTCAGTAACTTGGGACCAACATGGCAACTGCAGCTAGTTCTCACTATTTGCACTGCCAGTCTTTGTATCTTTGGGAGAAAGGAATTTTTAACTTGTTTTACTAGACTTAGCCCTTTTCACATAGACACTCTAACACTGATAAAATGGGTGTTACATTTGATTATACATGTTGCAGGGCACCCATAGAGCACACCTGCAGCCCTGCCACATGTACAATAAAATGTTACACCCATTATATCAGTGGCCATTTTTACACGGATGGGTGGGGGGATGGGTGCGCGGTCGGTGTTTGCCCATGTGATGGGTGGGGGTGCGTGCATGCTCCCGTGCAACACCCACCTCCACCCATCTCCATACATCACCCACCCATCTCCATCCACGGAGCCCTCCGGAAAACTGGAGGAGGTCCCGTGAGTGGAGATGGGTGTAGGTGGGGTTGTGTCCGTGTAAAGGGACACCCATCCCCCCCCCACTCCCGTCCATATAAAAACGGACAGTATTAGAGTGTCTGTGTGAAAAGGGTCTTAGTTCCAATACATTTATTTGCAGTTTTCGCTCCCAATGATTCCATAGATTCTGACCCTTGAATCCTCTGCAACGTGCTCCCTGACCTAGGCAGAAACTATCTCTTGCAACGCCAACTACTACCTCTGAAGAATGTGCTGGAATGAAAGGCCTGCTAGAATATATCTCTGTATCTTCCACCATTGTTGCATCCTGAATACCCTTTGAGGAATTCTGGCCACTATGCTCAGAAAATATATTGATGGTACTTAGACAGTCACCACCAAATACTGTAGTGGCACAAGCTGAAGTCTCACCTGTGGTGAGACGAAAGTAATGGATACCGACAGTCCTAAAATTCCCAGGAAAAATAAGTCTTTAAATTCTCACTCCTGAGTATTGATAATTCTGCTGTTATTTTTTCAAATCTCTCTGGCATTAAGTATGCTTTTTGTTGAATAAAATCCACAATTTCTCCAATACATTTCATCCTTTGAGTTGGTGTGAAGTGGGACTTCTCCCAATTGGTAAGAAATCCTAGACGCTTTAACAACTAGTTAGATTTTCTGAAACTTTGTCTGGGGAATTTTTCCCCCTCAGGAGCCAATCATCTAAGTAAAGATAGACATGTATTCCTTTCCTCCCAAAGGCATCAGCCACAACGGTGAAGCACATGGACGTATTTGTTGAAGGCACAAAGTTGTAAGATGGTCCTCCAACAGCCAGCTTTTGGGGGAATTATAAAATAATGGGACAGAACCTTCTTTTCAATTCTTCTAACTCTTCCTCAATGGTTCCCTTCTGTTGTAAAGCCAAAATTCTTGATGGAGCCATTCCTTGTGAATGGCTACCCTGAGATGGGCTAGGGAAGGGGTTCGAGTATGAGTGAAGTAAACAGACTTTATTGAATATTCCTTCAGCACAGTTTCCAGTAACAACTGGCTTGAAATAGTCTCTCTTCACTAAGCAATGTGATGAGCTAAGCACACTCCAAAAACAGACTGCTGAGTACTCAATGGTATGGTTCTATGCCCACTGGTGATGTTCAAAAGTTTTGTTTGATCTGCTTCAAATGAAGTTAAGGACAAAGTGGATTTTGTCCTTCATCTCTGCTTGAAAGGCTTACTTTTGCATGTTATTGTTGATATAGCAGAGTATATGTATGTCTTACTATGTGATGTGTAGATGTGACGGTAGGAAGAAATAAGTGATATTTCATCATCTTTGGAAAGGTTAATTTCCTCAGTGGCTGTGTAGCACCCAACAATTAGCTGTGGATTTTGTCTCTGACATTTCAGTCTTTTCCATCTTGTTACCGGAAAGGGCTTTCCCTGTGAAATCTAGAACTTTTACTCTTTCTTTTTTTCCTCTGTCTGAAGAAAGGCTGAGCACAACAATGCATGTTGCCACAAGAAAAAACTTGACACTACTGCTCTGGCAAACGTATCTGCTATATGCTTAGTGGAGTTAAATTAAATTTTTGCTACCCTTATTGCCTTTATTTAAGCAATTTTTCACTAAAGTCCTATGACCCTCAGGAGGCTGTCCAAATATGGACTTATCTTATCCCATAAAAACAAGTGGCAATAATCCATGAATAATTGATTGCTGCAATTTGAATAACTGGAGTTGATGAAGAGTATGCCTTCCTATCAGTTAGATTAAGTTTCTTTCCTTATTAGCTGGTGTAGACTAGAGACTGGATCCTTTCCCTTTCACAGAAGCAGTTTCAGCTACCAAAGAACTGGGAGGTGAGTATCTATTAAATTAAACCTGCTTCCCAGGTGGAATTTTGTACCTATCTAATCTGTGATTCACAGCTTGCACTGATGCACAATGCTCCCACACCTGCAGAGCAAGCTTTATAAAACCATCCAATACTGGCATGGCTAACACAGGAGATGCCATCTTGCCTAGTATTACAAAGATGACATCAGTCTCTTATGCAGTAACCCATCAAGCTGTTTGATATCTTTCGAAGGAGCTATTATCCGAGACCTTGTACTGCTTCATCCTGGGATGAACCAGAAGCAAAATCTATTATTATTAGTGGCCACTGGGGAAACATCTAGTTTTGCTTGTTCCTAATCCAACTCTATATTATCCAAAGGTGAAAAAGGGGGATGAATGGATTCCAGGCTAATTCTCATATCATCCTTTTGTTCTTATGGCTTAGGAAGCTTCCTCAATTCCAGTCTGTTCACTATTGACTTCACCTGTTCTGTTTATGCTCACTTTTCTTCCTCATACGTACCAGACTCAGATATGTGCCATGAAGAAGCGCAAGAAGAAGAATTGTACAGGCATGGGCTCAGGGGAGTATCAACTCCTCCTTCGTTGGCAACTAATAGCCCCATGCTTCCCAGTAATGAGGCTGTTATGGGTCACTTAATACATGAAAAATTTGGTCCCGGTGAGGGGGGTAGGATAAGTCCCTGCAGAGATGTAGCCCCTAAGGAACTACATATGCTTTTGACAACTGTGTAAGGCAGTAACCATTTTATGCCATTTAGCTTTTATCAATTCATGATATCAAGGAAAGGGAAAGCTGAGCATAGTTGGATGTGTACCCTGGACTTTAGGAAAGCTGATTTTAATAAACTCAGAGAAAAGCTAGGTAGGATCTCATGGCTAGAAAATTGAAAGGAGAAAGGAGTCTAAGATGGGTGGGAGTTTCTGAAAAATGAGATACTGAAAGCACTATTGCAAACAATTCCAATGAGAAGGAAAAATGGGAGACATCTAAAGAAACCAGTGTGGCTGCACAAGGAGCTTTCTGATGAGCTGAGAATTAAAAATGACATGTATGAGAAATGGAAGGAGGGACAAATCACCAAGGAAGAGTACAGACGAGTAGCCCAAATCTGTAGGGATGGTGCCAGGAAGGCTAAAGCTCAGAATAAGTTGAGGCTTGCAAGAGGGTCTAACAACAACAAAAAGGGGGTTTTCAGCTATGTCCAAAGTAAGAGAAAGAACAAGGAATTTGTAGGTCCACTGCTTGGTGAAGATGGTGAAATGTTAACAGGTAACAGAGAGAAGGTGGAATTACTCAACTCCTATTTTGCCTCTGTCTTCTCCCACAAAGGAAACTTATGTTCAACCTGGCAAGAGTAGCACTAATTGTGATGGGAAGGAATTGCAGCTTAGGATAGGCAAAGAGATGGTGAGAGAACACCTAGATACTTTAAACGAGTTCAAGTATTCGAGGCCAGATGAATTACATCCTAGGGTACTGAAGGAACTAACAGATGTAATCTCAGAACCTCTGTCTATAAACTTGAAGTAGTCTTGGAGAATAGGTGAGGTGCTGGAAGACTGGAGATGGACAAATATTGTCCCTATCTTCTAAAAGGGGGAAAAGCAGAATCCAGGAAACTACAGACCTGTCAGCCTGACATCAATACCTAGAAAGATTCTAGAACAGATTATAAAGCAGTCAATCTGAAAGCATTTAGAAAACAATGCTGTGATTACTAGGAGCCAGCATGGCTTTGTCAGGAACAAGACATGTCAGACTAATCTTATTTCTCTTTTTGATCGAGTTACTAGTTTAGTAGATCATGGGAATGCTCTGGCTGCAGTATATCTTGATTTCAGCAAAGCATTTGATGAAGTCCCCCATTATATCCTTCTTGACAAGCTGGTAAAATATAGGCTAGATAATACTACCGTTATGTGGATTTACAGCTGGTTGAAGAACCATACTCAAGAGTGCTCCTAAATGGCTCCTCAGCAATCTGGAGGGAGGTGTCGAGTGGGGTGCCTCGGGGCTCGATCCTGGGTCCTGTACTTTTCAACATCTTTATTAATGACTTGGATGAAGGAGCAGAGAAGATGTTTATCAAATCTGCAGATGACACAAAACTGGGAGGGGATAGCTAACAAACAAGATTCAAGAAGACACAAACAAGATTCAAAATGATCTTGACAGGATGGAAAGCTGGGCCAAAACTAACAAAATGAAATTCAACAGAGATAAAGGTAAAGTTCTGCATTTAGGTAAGAGAAATCAAATGCACAAGTACAATATGGGTGATACCTGATTTGGCAGCAGTACATGTGAAAAGGATCTTGGGGTCATAGTTGATCACAAGCTGAACATGAGTCAGCAGTGTGATGCAGCTGCTAAAAAGGCTAATGCAATTTTAGGCTGAATAAACAGAAGCGTAGTGTCCATGGTATGAGAAGTAATATTTCCACTGCATTCTGTGCTGGTCAGACCTTATCTGGAGTACTGAGTCCAGTTCTGGGCACCGTATTTTAAGGACACTGACAAATTGGAACGGGTTCAGAGGAGAGCAACGAAGATGGACAGAGGTCTGGAAACCAAGTCCTATGACAAAAGGCTGAAGGAGCTGGGTATGTGTCATGGGATTGGGGTCTCTCTACCCGCACCCTAGGTTTTCTGTAACTCAGTTCCCCCCAATTGCGGCACCCACTGAATCAGCTCCCTCCAGACCTGATTCAGCCCACAGTGGGGTAACTCTTTATGGTCACTTTTAACCTTAGTTTCCCAAGCACAAAACTCTTTCCTAGGTCAGTCTGGGCTTGAAAGCCTAGAATTTCCCCCAAAATGTGTCAGGCCAATGTTAGGAATTCACTTAAATATATCAGGTTCAGTTAAAAGGAATTTAATATGCATTTCCTACATAAAAAATACAATGCTGGATTATACTCAGAGTACAGTAAATCAAATAAACATAACCAATAACACATTTATGTTAATGTAGTTTTATTAATGTATTAGCAAAGCCATAACATAACAATAATACAAACAAACACAAACAACCAGACAAATACACAGAAAAACATCACAATATATCAAAAGGAAGCTGAGATCAGGATTCCTCTAAATCCCGTTACCAATATATTAAGTCCTATCTAACCCTCTAAGCAGCAATACATTATACAAAAAAAGAGCAAACCCTTTTGCTATCTCCTCCTCTTGTCCACTCAGCAGCTTTAACCAAGGGGGCATAGCATTGGAGAGACTGTTGATACAAGGGACTAGCCACCTAGCCCGTAGGTCCTTAACCCTTACAAGGAGAGGAGAATATGTTCCAGTGAACCCACCGACTGCACTAATCCCACAGAGCAGTCACAGAAACAAAGAGAGGGGTGCAACCCCCAAAACTGGCCTTCCATAGTAGCCATGGGGAAAATGTTCATCCGCGCCATAGCGAGACACCTCCTAACTTGCAGGGACAAATTAAACTGAAGGTAGGGGACAGGCAAGGGAGCAAATTTGTACAAGTCCATGAAACTTTCCAAAGACCTTTTACTCCGCATCTCTGCTATTTCCTCCTGCCTACTGATGTCCAGTACCCTCTGCCTCACAAGCTTTCTTGCACTGGCATATCCAAGACAGGCTAGGCTCTCCAATGGAAAACCAATCTCACTAAATTTACCTCTAACCTGGTCCACCCAGGGATCATGGGTGCCGGCTGTTAGTACCAGGGATGCTAAAGGAGCAGCCAAGCCATAATACAATTTAAGCCAGTAACCTAATGTGAGTAACCATACCTGGGTACCCATAGGCAGAGCACCACATTCAAGGTGGACAGCACAGCAGGGGACATGGTTGGGAAGCCCCAAAATAGCTTTCAAGAACTTAGTTTGTAGTCGCTCTAATATTGTAAATTTCCCCAATGCCCAGAACTGAGCCCCAAACAAAAGCTGGGAAAGACACTTAACTTGATATACCTTGAGGGCAGGGAGAATAAGACTCCCCCCCACCCCCTTAGACCTGAAAAACTGGCTTAGGCCTTTACCCACCACCTGGGCTTGCCTACAGGCAGCAGCAGAATGTGTCACCCAAGAACCATTGGCCTGAAAGATTAGTCCAAGATACTTATAGCGGGAGACTTGGTCTAATTTGTGTCCACCCAGCATCCAACTGTGTACCTTCTGCTCATAATTGACCTCAAGAAAATTATGGGCACAATAATGCTCCAATGCCAAGAGTTGCCTATTCAGACCCACACGGGATCTAGATAATAAAACAGCATCATTGGCATAGAGCAAAATGGCCACCTCCATGGACCCTATCCTGGGAGGTTGATTGAGGGGTGATGACACCGCTGGTATCAGGTCGTTTAAATATATATTGAAAAGCGTGGGGGCTAATACACAACCCTGCTTAACCCCACGCTCAGCCCTGATCACCTCAGACAAGGTACCCCTGTTATCCAGCCTAATACGGAGGGAAGTGTTGGTATACAACCTCCGAATGAGGCACAAGAGTCTCAAGTCAATAGTTGTTGAAGCTAATTTTCCCCACAGATGATTTCGTGAGACCAGATCAAAAGCTGAGCGCAGGTCGACAAACGCTGCATATAGCCCGGTACTATGGCGGTACTTATTAGCTAAATGATTGAGGACAAAACAGTGGTCAACAGTTGAACGGCCTGATCTAAACCCGTTCTGTTCTTCATGAAGGAACTTCTCTTGCTGCAGCCAATCCTCCAGCCTCCTAAGAAGTCTGGCATACAATTTACTAGCCACACAAAGGAGGCTGATGGGCCTATAGTTACTTGGCTTCTCAGGAGGGTCCTTTTTATAAATAGGGACAATCTCAGCTTGTTCCCAAAACTGAGGGAGATCTCCAGTCTGATTTATCCCCGTGAATAAGGTAGCCAAAACTGGAGCCCACCAGCCTATGTTAGCCTTAAATAAATCCACCGGGAGATCATCTAGTCCCGCCGCCTTACCCTTTTTTAATCCCTCAATAATCTCCTCCACCTCTTCAGTAGTAACAATAGACCAACTGGGGAGAGAGCCAAGATTAACTAAAGGGAACTCAGGCACAGGGTCTGGCGCATACAAACTGGAGAAATGACTCCTCAAAATATCTGCAGTCACCCTTATCAAGTTTTCTTTCCGCTCCTTCCCACATCCTCTTACCAATCTCTAAAAAAGAGCGGTGTCCTTGCTTCTAGCAGCCTTTTCAATTTCCTTCCATTGCTTGAAATAACACAATTTCTTCTTCTGAACAAGGGGCACCCTATACTGGGTCCTTGCCTGGGATAACTGAATGACCCCGCTAATAGAGTGCTTCTTCCTGACCCATCGGTAAAGGGATCTCATAACCCTTCTTGCCCTAAGGCACTCCCTATCAAACCACAAGTTTGGGGGTAGACCCATACCCGTCCTTTTGGGAGGGCAGTCAGTCCCAAGAGCAGCTTTCAGACCCTCGACTATAATCGTATAGCCGGCTATAAGTTCTTCTACATCTTGGGCCTCCTCCAGCCCTAGCTGCCAACTAGTCCCCTCAGGAAAAGTCAGAAAAACCTTTGCTTCTGAATTACGGCCCCATTTGGGTCTTACTTTACTGTGACCCTCTAAAAAAACTTGTGATAAGGGAACACACTTACCCGTTCCTGGCTAACCTCAGCCTGATCGGGAGATGGTCACTGGCAGGGTGGAAGACAACTTCCAACCCTGCTACCAGTGAGAGCAAAACTTCTGAAACCAGAACCAGATCGATGACACTGCTCCCCAGTGGGGAAATAAAGGTAAATTCAGCTGGATAATCTGGAGGAGTCCTGCCATTCATCAGAATTAAACCCAATGAGGCTAGCACTTCTGTCAAACGAAGAACACTTCTGTTAATAACTGTATCTTTGGAGTCCCTATAAAGCCAAGGGGCATCCTCTAGCGTCCATAGCTCTCCCAACTGGTTTAAGGCATAATCAGATTTACGCAGCTGGGCTCTGAAGTCACCCACCAGGAGGATACCGCCCTCCGGGTGGGATTCCTCAATGGCTTCAACCAAACCTTGTAGCTCTGTCCAACAATGAGCCCTATAGTAGTGAGATGTGGAGGGGGGAAATATAAACGTTAATTAGAGCCACTGACCCAGCGGGGAATACCAACATAGTCCCACAAAGAAAGGGGTAATACTATCCTATCAAGGGGTGATAGGATGCTTCCAGGGAAGTAGAAACAAAACAAACACAACCCCCACTGGCATGTCCCCTACCCCCAGAGGGAAGAGCATCCACCAAGAAAGCATCAAACCCATTCAGATGGAATGGCCCCTGGGTCGAGGTTTCTTGGAGACATATAATATCGCTCGAAGTCAGAAAAGACAAAAATTCCCTATCTGAGCACTTACTTTGCCAGCCATCTATGTTCCAGGAAGTTACCCTGATCTCAGCAACCTGTCAATCCATAACCCCTGCGAGTATATAGACCCTTCCACAGTGGACATCAAAGGAACTAAAACATGACAAAAATCCACAGTATCTGGGAAGGTAGCATCAACCTCCAAGGGCTTGCTACTCTGGGGATTTATTCCCTCCTGCCCCTAGACCCTGAAAAACAAATGGCTCCTCTGAGATGTCCTCTATCCCATCCCCAAAAATAAAAAGTGGGGGAATGCTGCCCAGAACTAATTTCCCATTCCCCACCTGCTGGGGAACACCCTGCAGATGGGTCCACATCTACCTCCAAAGGTGGCATCAAGTGGGTGATTCCGTCTTCTACAGGACTGAGATATCTATTAGCCAAGCACTGGTCACTGGTAAGGACTTCATTCCCAACCCCCGGGTTCCCCGTATACTCCGTCCCTGGGTTTAAATCCCCATTGACTGAAAAAAACCTGCCATCCCCTACCACAGAAAGAATCTCGATCACAGGGGAGGCATGTACAGCCAAGTGATTAGATCTCTGCAAACCTCTCCCGGGGGAATCCCCTAAAGGCGAATCATGGGGAGCCTCATAGCCATTGTTCCAAGTTGGAACCTTTCTTAACTCAACCACAACAGGGCCTGGGGCCAGCTGTGACACTCCGGGAATGGGGCTGACACCCCTAGACGAGGAATCTGCCCCAACAGGGCGTCCCACCACTACCCTCCATGCTGGTTTCTCCTGTCAATGAGTTTTCCGTAGGCAGGGGAGATCGTAAATCGACAACGCCATCCTCTATCAGAGGGGTTAAGGGTGGATCCCCCTCCTTGGAGTTATTGCTTATACAAGGGGGGGATCTTCCCCCTGACCTTGGACCGATAGTTCTTAGCTAGAGGGATTAAGTTCGGATTGTCTAACGGGGCCTGCGAGGCTCCTAAGGAGTGAGAATACCCCTTATCTTGACAGCCTCCCACACCATCCTAATAGCAGTCAGTCCTAGGCCTAACAAAAATCTTTGCCAATTTAATTCTATAATAGGCAAAGCCGGCAACATTCCTCCAAATAGCATTAACATAAGACATTTTCCAAAAGGAAACAACAAATTGGTATTTATGAGGTCCCCTATTAATTGTCCTCAAGGAACGAATATCTTTAGGGGTAAACAAACGATGACTCAGAAAGGACAGATGCAATGTCACCTGAGCAACTGTGTCCCAGGAAGGCAAGCAACCATTAGACATGGATAAAGCAGTAAAAGCAACTGCCTCCCTACAAGGAGCTAGATAAGCTAAGTGAGGTATGAGTGGTGCCGAGCGGGCCCTGTGGGGGGCCGCACTAGTAAGCTGCCCAGACTCTGTACCACCTTCAAGTCCCTCAGGAATAGCTCTCTCAACACCAGCAGAAGCCGCAGCCATACTGCCCGGATTACGCCTCACAGGATGAGAAAACAATACAGAATCCCCCAGCCCTTGAACAACAGGCCCATTGGGGGAATAAGAGTTGGCAGCAATTGCTGTGATAGTCTTCAGATGATCGAGTATCAAAACAAGTGTACAGTGAATCAAAAGGGTCTGGTCCGCTAGTAATTGTAGGGTAGTTTTCCCTTCAACGTGGTCCGCATTCCTCGAGTGGGGATTCCCAATATCCCTGTGATGGTAACGCTCCCTCGGGCGACTCTGTCCAAGGGGAGAGCTTGGAATAGCTGCAGGAGAATCCCCCCCTGCCAAATAACCCCAATGGGCCACAAGGTTCAGGGCTAGATGGTAGAAGGGGGGGGGGGGCAATGAGAGCTCCCTCGGCAGAACCATAGATGTTGACAAAACAGAAGGGGAGAAGAAATAACCTAACTTCTGTTGTTTCCCCCTCGGAGGGTCCGACATCCCATCCCGCGCTAACCTTTTACGGCGAGCCCATGGCGTGCGCCCATGGTGCAGCCGTAGGCACCAGCCGCTTAATGTAGTCCTCAGGGCTTCGCAGGGGGCAGGGCTGTCACACCTGCAGGGCTGGCTCCAGATCCCGGCTTCACACACCTCCACTCTGCAGAACACTGCCAGGCGATGCACCCAAACCGCACCAAAAGTTACAAGGAAAGCAGCAGCATCAGCAGCAGCAGCACTCCCAACACCGCTCCGGCTCTCCGCAACCCAACACGCCACACCAATAACACATTTATACTTAAACTATGATCTCCTAACTATCGTCTTACTCTAATCAAAGTCCAAAGAATATCTCAGTCCATTCTCAGCTGTGATGGGTAAAGCTGGGCACAGATCTTGGAAGTTTCAAAGAATCAAGTCCTTACTACATCACTGTCTGATCCCAGACCTTTCTGGCTGCAGAATCCTCTTCAGTTGAAGATAGTTATGATGGTACTCTGTGTCTCTTTTCTCCTTCCTTCTATACCTTGTGATGACTCTTTGTCTGTTTTCCCACTTGTGGGGATGTGAGCTAGGTCACATACTCATGGTGGTGTGAATTTGCAAATCAATAGCTGTTTATGTTTACCAATGTCTCAGGAAGATGAGACAGGGCTTCCTGATTACACAATCTCATTCATGTAATGCCTTCTCAGTTTACACTACATGCAATGGAGTTTTCAGTTCTCAGCTTATATTGCATACATGTTTCATTAACACTTTCTGTTACATACATGTTACATATGAGTTTTACATGAATCCCATGATCCATCCCCTCATGACAGTATGTTTAGCCTGGAGAAGACAAGATTAAGGGGAGACATGATAGCCATCTTCAAATATCTGAAGGGCTGTCACATAGAAGATGGTGCAGACTTGTTTTCTGTTGCTCCTGAGGGCAAGACTAGAACCAATGGACTCAAATTACAAGAAAGCACATGTCATTTTGGCTAAACATTAGGAAGAACTTCCTAACAGTAAGAGCTGTTTGACAGTGGAACAGACTGCCTATGGTGGTGGGTTCTCCTTCGCTGGAGGTTTTCAGACAGAGGCTGGATGGCCGTCTAACAGGGATTCTGTAGCTGTGGACATCCTGATTTGAGCAGGAGCTTGGACTAGATGGCCTCTGAGGTCACTTCCTACTCTAATATTCTAATATTCTAGCTCAATTCTACAAGGCCTGTTTCATTACCATGCCATATTCGATTTTTTGACATCCTCTGTAACTTCTTCCCGCATCTTTCTTTGTCTTCTGACTTTTCTTTTACCGTTTGGGTGCCAGGGGTTTACCTATTTCACAGTTCTTGATGCTTCCATCAATATGACCCATCTACTTCAGTCTTTCCTTAGCTAGTGACATGTAATGTCTTAAATCCTTATTCTTCACGTATTTTGCCACTTAGTGCATAATCCTCTTGAGTGTTTTCAATCAAACTGGTCAAGCATCCTTCTGTTTTCTATTTTCATGTACCGTGTTTCTGAGCCATAAATTAAAGTAGCAATTATACAGTTCAGTTTTGTTAGGTAAACTGATTTTGTCACTATGCCATATCTTACCAATTTATGCACACACCCTTCCTCCTGTTGCAATTCTTTGATCTAATTCAGGCTTTAATTCCCCAGTACAGGATATTCTACTACCAAGATACAAAAATATTTCAACATAGGGAGCTAACTTTCACATAAGGGACACTCCTATGCCATAAGCGTGTGTGTGTGTGTAGATTTGTGCCCGCCTCCCCTTGAACAGGATGCCGGGCAGGGGCTTGGGCAAGGGCTCCTTCGCCCTCCCCCCCCCAGCCTGCCCATGAGGGGTGGCACCAGTGGCCCAATGGAGGGAGAGGGTGGGCACCCGGTGGGTGGGGTCATAGCCAGGTATCGATGGAAAGGTTGGCCTGGTACCAGTATTAGTTACAAAAGACCTTACTTCATAGTTCCTTCACCTTTCCACGGTCCTTTCTTTGTTTTTACCAGGGTCCTTTGTTGCAGCCCTTCTCTGGCGGGTAAGATATGGCGATGCGAATGAAGCTCAACAAGGTGATCTCACCCAACTGGAAGAGTGAGAAGGATCCTTCCTTGTCGGGTCTTCCCCCTTAAGCACCTTTCCAGGGTCTGACTCCTTTGTTTGTTTTTCCTGCCAGGTGCCTCTGGAATTTCAGTCTCTTCCACATGAAGAGATCCATTTGCGACACAATGGTCTGTGTGTCTGCAGAGGTTTCTAGGATTTTTGGAATGGCCGTTCGTCATGGCTTTGCGTTTCCTCTTTGCCTTCAGTGAGCTTTAGCCAGTGCTCAGCTTTCACATTACATCATGTTTGACTTTTACCTTTACAGATTTATTATTCAAGCTATACATGTGGTGCTTCAAACGCTACGTTAGCATTGTGGGGCTATCGTGTTCACTTGTCTTCAACCAGGGCACAGTGGACACTTTGTTAGTATTCATGTTCGCCTGTCTTCAGCCATTGCACAGTGGAGTGATTATCGGGATTCACTCCTCCGGGGTTCAATATCTTGTCGGGGTATGCACTGAGATGTCTGTGTCCCTTCGCCCCTTGTCGCATTCATGATTCAAGTTTTACTTGTGGTGCTTCAAACATTATGGTAGCATTGTGGGGCTATCGTGTTCACTTGATTTCAACGTTTGTACAGTAGAGTCTGTGTCCCTCTGCCCCTTGCTGCATGCGGGGGTTTCCCCTACACATTTCCTTCAGGGTACATCAGTGTGCTAGTATCTACCATAGCTTCTTGTTGACCTTACCATAGCTTCTTGTTAACCTTATGTCGTCTGTGCAGGTCACGACTTCTTTGGCTGAGCTACCTGGAATACCCAGTTGATAGAGCATAAGCATCAGTAGAAAGGGAAAGAGAGTGGATGCAGTAAGCATCACAACTTTTGCTTTGGCTCAGTTCATTGTCTATTGCTGAAATTTCACCAGTTGGTTCTCCTATAACATGGGACAGTTTATCCCTTGTACAACTGGACTATCCAGTTTGTAGATCATAAGCATCAATCAAAAGGGTTAGAGAGGGTATGCAGTAAGCTTCTCATCTTTTGCTTGCTCAGTTCAGTGCGTGCAGTAAGTATCACAACTTTTGCATGGCTCAGTTCAGTGTCTATTTCTGCAGCTTCACCAGTGGTTTCTCCCATAACTTGGGAAAGTTTATCCCTTGTACAATCTCACCTTGTCGATGTTACTCTGCATTTCAGCGGGTTCATCACTGTTAGCATTTTATAACTTTTTCACCTGGAGAATTGCTGTCATTCACTGTCAGGAGAGAATAGTTATCTATTCCCCGTTGGGAGAGAATAGTTCCCTAGTCCTTGTCTTTCCCCGGTGTCTGTGAGGCTATGGATGAAAGTAGTTGCTGTCAAATCAATCACCGATACAAAAACACCTTGTCTGTGTTACTCTGCATTTGAACAGGCTCCTCACTATTAGCATTTGTTTGTTAGCACCTTGTCTGTGTTAATCGGCATTTTCACAGGCTCATCGCTGTTAGCATTTGTAAGCTTTTCACCTGGAGAACTGCAGCCATTCCCATCAGGAGAGAATAGTGCACTAGTCTTTGCCTTTCCCCGGCGTTTTTTCATATCAATCACAGACACATTCCCCGGTGTTTTCTTTTTCTTTTTCATATCAGTCACAGACACAAAGGAGAAGTACTTCTGCCCTGCCCGCAACAAAATTGTGTTTGTTCCCCATCAGGAGAGAATGGTCCTCTAGTCTTTGCCTTTCCCCTGTGTCTGTAAGGCCATGACTGGACGTAGTTGCGTTCAAATCAATCACAGACACACGAAGTGGCTTCTCAAAAATGGGTATTGTCGCTGGAATCCACCGGGTCTGTACAATCAGGATCCATCGGGTCTGTACAACCGTTTATTTCTCCTCCCTTGGAGTCTCCTCTCCATGAAGCCCTCTGTAATCCGATCTATAAGATGGAGCTGCCTGGCAGGATGCAACAGCTCTGTGTCTGAGCTGGGTTCCCCATGACTATTCTTTTTTATTAACCGTTTCCTTGAGCCACGTTCCACATGACAATGGAGGCTGTTTTTTGCCTTTTGTCTCTCGGGAGCGGCACAGTTCCCCTCCGGGTCCTACACAGTCTCATGAACTCTTACAGGCCGGGGTTTATGACCTCATTTGCTGGCCACCAGAGTGGGCTGCTGCTGACCTTCTCAGGGACATAATTTTCCTCAACCGCTTCCCACTCCTGGTCATCTTGTAGCTCTGGGGTCATCGATTCTGGGACTCCCACATATGTTGCGGGTCCAACAACCAAGCTGGGGTGCAGGTGGTCAACCATCAGTTCAGGGAATCCAGCAGAGTTTTTGTTTGGATTACTGTTTTGTGCGGAAGTGCCATTCCATTAATATGTATTTCTCAGCTAAGTACAATGATATGGCTGTCTCCCTCTCTTGTTTTCAGATGGAGCAGTTCCGTTCTCTCACTTGGCGCCAACATCAACCTGGAGGTCATGCCGGAGGCTTTGTGGAGACGGGGGAGCCCAGGATAAA